>JAMRYI010000563.1:0-108787 GCA_029231635.1 Ditylenchus weischeri | reverse complement strand
CAGCAGCAGGGAATAGCTCTGCCTAGTCCATCAACTGCAACTCCTAAAGTAGCTCAGCCATCGCCCGCTCCAGTGGTCATCAGCCATTATGGCCAGCCCTTCAAGAGATCTCCATTAAGTTGGTTTTTGATTCGATCTGAATTAATTAGCTGTTTTATTGTTTAGTTGAATCCAACCCATTATTTCCTGCAATAAACAACGTGGTATGGCCCAAAAAAGAATTGGCAGCCGATGTTGATGAGAATGAAAAACCTAGAAGGAAAGTGGCAAGGTCTTCAGACAACCT
The DNA here is from genome assembly GCA_029231635.1 of Ditylenchus weischeri. Classification (NCBI taxonomy): domain Eukaryota; kingdom Metazoa; phylum Nematoda; class Chromadorea; order Rhabditida; family Anguinidae; genus Ditylenchus; species Ditylenchus weischeri. Next base: position 108,501 of record JAMRYI010000563.1, on the reverse strand, counting down.
CCATCAAGTAATTTTAAAAGTTTTATTTTTTTTCCGACAAGCAGTGGAGACACCATCAGACCTGTAACGGCACCAGGCGCCGCACCGAGCCGGTGCTGGTTAAGGGGAAGGGTCGGTGCCGGTGCGGTGCCGATGGGGTTGGGCAAAAGGCAGTACCGGTGCTGGTTAAGGAAGGGTCGGTGCCGGTGCGGTGCCGATGGGGTTGGGCAAAAGGGCAGTACCGGTGCTGGTTAAGGGAAGGGTCGGTGCCGGTGCGGTGCCGATGGGCTGGGCAAAAGGCAGTACCGGTGCTGGTTGACGGGTCAATGGTGCGGTGCCGATGGGGTTGGGCAAAGGGCAGTACCGGTGCTGGTTAAGGGGAAGGGTCGGTGTCGGTGCGGTGCCGATGGGGTTGGGCAAAAGGGCAGTACCGGTGCTGGTTAAGGGAAGGGTCAGTGTCGGTGCGGTGCCGATGGGGTTAGCAAAAGGCAGCAAGTACCGGTGCTGGTTAACCGAAGGGTCGGTGTCGGTGCGGTGCCGATGGGGTTGGGCAAAAGGGCAGTACCGGTGCTGGTTAAGGGGAAGGGTCGGTGCCGGTGCGGTGCCGATGGGGTTGGGCAAAGGGCAGTACCGGTGCTGGTTAAGGGAAGGGTCGGTGTCGTGCGGTGCCGATGGGTTGGGCAAAGGGCAGTACTGGTGTGGTTGGCGGAAGGGTCGGAAGCCGGTGCGGCCGATGGGGTTGGGCAAAGGGCAGTACCGGTGCTGGTTAAGGGAAGGGTCCATGCCGGTGCGGTGCCGTGATGGGGCTGGGCAAAAGGGCAGTACCGGTGCTGGTTAAGGGCGGTCGGTGTCGGTGCGGTGCCGATGGGGCTGAGCAAAAGGGCAGTACCGGTGCTGGTTAAGGAAGGTCTGTGCCAATGATGGTCAGGGCGCGCTGCAACGGTGCTGGTTGGTAAAGGTCTGGTGTCGGTGCGGTGCCGATGGGCTGGGCAAAAGGGCAGTACCGGTGCTGGTTAAGGGGAAGGGTCGAAAGTCAGGCAGCCGATGGGTTGGGGCGCGGGCAGTACCGGTGCTGGTTAAGGAAGGGTCGGTGCCGGTGCGGTGCCGATGGGTTGGGCAAAAGGGCAAAATGGTGCTGGTTAAGGGAAGGGTCATGCCATGCGGTGCCGATGGGGTTAGGCAAAAGGGCAGTACCGGTGCTGGTTAAGGAAGGGTCGGTGCCGGTGCGGTGCCGATGGGGTTGGGCAAAGGCAGTACCGGTGCTGGTTAAGGAAGGGTCGGTGTCGGTGCGCCGATGGGGTTGGGCAAAGGGGCAGTACCGGTGCTGGTTAAGGGAAGGGTCGGTGCCAGTGCGGTGCCGATAAGGCAGAGGGCAGTACCGGTGCTGGTTAAGGGGAAGGGTCAGGTGTCGGTGCGGTGCCGATGGGGTTGTGGAAAAGGGCAGTACCGGTGCTGGTTAAGGAAGGGTCGGTGTCGGTGCGGTGCCGATGGGGTTGGGGAAAAGGGCAGTACCGGTGCTGGTTAAGGTAAAGGGTCGGTGCCGGTACGAAGAAAAATGTAGCCCACACCGGCACCGACAAGACTCAACAAGTAAAATGGTTAAAATTTTGTGTGAGCCAAAATATGTATTTAAATACATTATTTTCTCCAATTTATCAACTCCCTCTAATAGAACAACTCTCTCTACTAGACCAACTTGGCACTACAGTCAAACCTCGATATAGTGGCCCCACCTCAAGTTCGCCCATACCTTGGGTCCGACACTTTTCACCCTGATTTTCGAAATAGTTAACAGTCGCATCTCCGATTTTTCCCAGTCGTTCGGCAGTACCGTTTTTCATTTGAAAATGAAAACCCGATATACTGGCCCTTTCCTTTTTAAATAGGGGGCCACTGTATCTGAGGTTTTTTTCAAATGAAAAATTATTCAGTTTAAACGACTGGGAAAATTTGGAATCTTCACGATATTTGGGACCAGATCAGTCAAAACAGAAGTACGCTTCGAAAATCAGGGTGAAAAAAGTGTCGGACCCGAGGCGGGAACGAACTTGAGGTGGGGGCCACTACATCGAGGTTTGACTGTATATGCAATCGCGCTTATTGAAAAATGCCCTGTTCTTCCTTGTTGTTATTTTTGCAAAAAAAATCCGTTCATAGTCGATTTAATATTCAAAATTTTAATATTTTGGCGAACATGAAATCTAAATCTAAGAATATTTGCTAGCGTTTTGAGCAAGCACTTCATGGTCTGTGCTGCTCTGAAGTTAGGGATCTTCTTTGTACTTTATTTAGAATTCGGATACCAGGTTGAGCCTTCGGTGAAAGCCTTCAGTTAACATATCTATTATTTACCGAAAAGACTCAAAAGTGTTCATTTTCACTTTCCAATCATTTTACGCTAGAAAAAATTGCTGACAAATTCTTGAAAAATTTTTGCCTTGGTGTCCCAAGCTAAAAATTTTCGGAAAATTTCTTTTTGTGGTGTCCAAGTTGGCACCGGCACCGTACCGGCCTAGTGCCGGGGCTAGTGCCGGTGTGTGTTGATGGATGGCGTCGGTGCCACTGCTGGTGTCGGTGCGCGTTGAAGGAAAAGGTCGGTGCTGGTGCCAAAATTTCAAAATTTACAGCACTGGACAACATATAAGACTACATCTGAGTGCCAGCCGAAAGGTTGCTTTACATAGTGGTTGAACCGTAGGAATTATAATGGGCGTTGTTCATGGAGTCCAAATTACTTTTTGCTTTTTACCTTTTTTGCCGAAATTCAACTGATCTGGCTGAACTGAATCCCAAGAAAAGATTATTCATTTTGAAATTCAGTGGTGCACTTCGATCCACCAAGATTATAAGGAACAAGATTTTCAGATAGGTTTTAGTCGATTAGCATCTATATATTCTACAGTCAACCCTCGATTTAGCGGCCTCCACTTCAAGTTCGTTCCCGGCTAAGGTCCGACACTTTTCTTACCTTGATTTTTGAAGGCTTTTGCCAAATTTGATGCGACAGTCAGATCCGCAAATCACAAGGATTCTGATTTTACGATCATTTTTTTCAAATTAAAATTTTTTTTTGTTAAAAAGACTCACATCCCTCGATTTAACGCCCCTATATTTAAAATCAGGGGACCTTTAAGTATTGAGTACCCGCGGATCTTTTCGGAAAACCTGTTGTCGTTTACAGAAACGATTTTTGCAGCAGACTGGTTAATCACATCTGGCTAAAGTATTCAAAAATCGAGCAAAAAAGTGGTGAGGTGATAGGTGAGGTTGACTGTCTAATATTAGTTAAAGATCATTTGTATAAAAAAACAAATAAGTGAAAATGAGGACTAAGCATTAGATCAAAAAAAGTTGTTTTTTCAATAATGGTGATTTTACATGGTAAAGACGTCTTTTCAGGATTCTGAGATGGAGTGCACCAATTTAGCCGTGACTTCCATCACCACTCCTGTCAGTCAATCTATGTGCTTTTTCAACGCCATACCTGCGAATATGTCTTCCAGGCAGCTTCCTGCTAGAACTACATACCCTACTACTATTGGTGCACTTGGGTAAGCTACTCCGAAGTATTATCAAGCATTTGTGATAAAAATAAAAGGGCAACTCCGAGGTTCAAAATCATTTCGGCGCTAGTTTCATATAAACTCAACTACACACAAAAACGTAGACCCGAGTTTTAGCCATATTTTTGTATGCCACATGCTCAATCTCTTCGATTGCGAAAAAGTATTGCGGTGACCTCGAAGTCAGTAGTACATTCTGATGGGTTTCAAAATATTTTTAACAATGGACAGCAGGCGCCTATCGGCGCCTATATCGTATCCCTGAGCAGACTTGTCTTGAAACGACAAAAAATTCAAATTTGTGGCATTTCGTCAACAACAAACATAAGACCATACGTCATTTTTAGATCCGACACCAAACTTCAAGATCCCCTATTTAAAATGCATCATTTTGGACGTTCTTTTTTTTAAACGAAAGCTGACATCGAGGCGGATCTGAAAAAACCTGCAAACAAAATATTACGACCACTTTTTGACCCTGTTATACCCCTTCAAAGTCAAAAAAGTCCGAAAAAACCGAAATTTGGGGAAAAACTCGAATTTTTTTGTCAACCCCCAATTCTGACACCGGATTCGTGTTCAGGCACACCAATTTACCTTAGAAAGTGCTCTCAGGAAAAGATTTGAACCACTCCCAGTGGCTGTAAAAAGGTGTGACCCACGGACCAGACAGACCATGGTTGCACGGGTGCTGGAACCAGTGTACGGCATTTGACGTTTGGACGACGTTTGGCGCCATTTTAAAGGAAAAAAACCAATGTGCAGCCAATTTCCGCTTATTTTCAAAAAGCTTGCCTCCAGTGTCTCTATTTTTGACTATTTTTTTTTGTCTTTGGCTAGTCAAGTCCAAAAACAGCAGTGATTCTGATTTTACCAGTCGTTTTTTCAAAATTATATAATTTTTGCACTAAGACCCATTGGTCTTAATAAACAAACACCCAATTTTTCAAAATGTCGCTGGTTTGAATTGCAGGATTTTTGAAAAACGACGTGCAAAATTGGAATCCTTGCATTTTTCGGAGCTGGATTAACCAAAAACTACTGGCAAAAAATTTTAAAGATAGAGGTAGAAAAATGTCGGACCCTAGGCGGGAACGAACTTGTCCCATATTTGGGAGACAGTATCCCAAGTGCATATACGGATTTATTTCGTGATAAGTTGTCCGAAAGCTGAATTGTCTATGTTCTCAGTTTCCGGGATACCAGTCCGCAGCCACCCCATTCAAATTGCGTTTAAATCTTTGTTGTCTTGAGAGGAATTCGAAGTATGACAGTGAGTTTGAAGGGTAAGAGCACCTTTATAACCAAATCGACTACAGTCAAACCTCGGTTAGATGCAGAGATTTCCTGATATCAGAAAATCTGATATGATAGTGAAATGATATGATATGATACGCCCTATCATATCACTCGGCATCATATCATATCATATCACCATCATATCAGACGAAAATTTCGGGACGCATATCATATCACTATCATATCAGACAGAAATTTCGGGACCCATATCATATCACTACCATATCAGATTCCCACAATTTCCCGTGCTCCATTTTCTCTCCTTCTTCAAACCAATTCCACCCTCTTTTACGGACGCCGAAATTATGGAAGCCACCACTGAAGAGCCAATAACAATAAGAGGGCAGTGGAAGGGCAAAGGAAAAACCGTGATTCTCTCTCTTTCGGGGACCCATATCATATCAATATCATATCAGACGAGAATTCCCGGCACCCATATCATATCACTATCATATCAGGCGAAAATTTCGGGCCCCCATATCATATCACTATCATATCAGACGAAAATTCGGGGAGTCATATCATATCATCTGGGCATCATATCACGACATCATATCACTATCATATCAGACGAAAATTTTAGGCGCCCATATCATATCACTATCATATCAGATGCTAAAATCGATATCAATCCTGGTTCGTTTGTGCCTTGGGTCCGACACTTTAGCTCAATTTTCGAGTCTTTTGCTAAATGTGATTTGCCTAACGAAATATCGCAGGATTCTTTTTGCCGGTCGTTTTTCCAAAATTTTTAAATTTCGTCATAAAGACGCGCGAACCTCGGTTATCCGGCACCTGATTTTCAAAAAGGGGTGCCGGATAACCGAGGATTAAAAACCGAAATTAAAAAATTTTGGAAAAACGACCGGCAAAAACAGAATCCTTGCGATATTTCGGACTAGACTGGCGAATCACATTTAGCAAAAGACTTCGAAAATTGAGCTGAAAAAAGTGTCGGACCCAAGGCGGGAACGAACTTTTAGGGGTGCCATCTAACCGAGGTTTGACTGTATACTGAACACGAATTCTCCGAGAAAACCTGTCAAAGAGACTCAAAACCAAAAGTTTTCCGAAAATTATCACATCGACTTTTGGCAACCTTCATTCTAAAATGCTGTTTTTCTCCTCAGATAGCCGTTACTTAGAGAATGTTTTACACTAGTCTTGTTGAAAGCTATTTAATTAGCAAACTTTCCGATAGGGTGGTGTATCAGTGTATCATTGACATTTTTTATTTTTGTTTAGTTCCGGCAATTCCCAAGTGAAGCAAGCGAATGGCAAGAGTGTCGGAACAGCTTCTTCAAACATACGACAACCACCATCACAAGTACCCAACTGTTCTGAAGGTAATTCTGGAAGGCCCTCTCCACAAAGGTTCGACTTCGCTAAAACACAGAAAATAGTTTAATTACCGACTAAAAAAATACTTTAGCAAGTTTTTGGACAATAGTCAATGCTTAGGCCAGACTCCAGTCCAACAGCAATCTAAACTTCTTCAGCCATGCAATGCTAGTGCCAGCACAACAACTCAGAATGCCAGTACACAGAGGCGTAAAAGAGCCAGCAGCTCAGACAATTTGCCTCATTGCATTAGATATGAGGTGGAGCGCAGAAACAGGACCAATTCCACTCCTGTGCACAATCCAGCTAGCGGTTTAAGTCGCAATCCAACAGCCAGTAATGCAGTCGAGCTAGAAGGGCATAACAACAACCATAATGTCTGCTCCTCAGACAACTCCACCCAGTTGTGCGATGCCCTGGCAGGAGGATTGGATGAACCACACGTTTCTGATCCACAACCATTTGACTGGACTACACACTATGGTAATTTGAGAGATTTTTTTGTACGAAAAAACGAATTTTTATATCCATCAATTGCAAAAAAGCCTTAGATAAACTGTTAAATTGCGTCCTATGCTTTCGCAACGAGTGTTTATTTTCCAGCCACTACTTAGACACAGTAGATGTACAGGGTGGCGCAACTTTTTCGCCCTAGTTTATTTGCCATAACTTTTTAGTTTATTTGAATTTTTGTTGTTTTGACGAGATATTTTTTTTTGTTAGATAGAGGAGACTCTGGCAAATTTGTTGGTACCAAACATTCATTTTTTCATGTTAGCTTTGTTGACAATTACGACCTTTCTAAAAATGTGTCGTCAAAAGCAGGGTCTACACAACACAAATCGCTAACATGGATATGCTCCGGACAAGAATCGAACAAGCCTTCGCCGAGCTGCCTCAGGAGATGATCAACAGAACAATTGGAGCCTATGAACATCGTCTAGAATATTGCCTGGCCGTCAATGGAAGAAGCACAGAGCAAGAATACGCAGATTAAAAATTTGAGCGTTCTCATAAATTGTTGTTGATTCCTTTTTGTTGATTTATCGTCATCATGAATAAAATGTTATTACAAATGTTTGATACCAAAAAAATTTGCCAGAGTCTCCTCTATCTAACGAAAAAAAAGATCTCGTCAAAACAAATAAAAGTTATGGCAAAAATTAAATAGGGCGAAAAAGTTGCGCCACCCTGTATAATAGCAAATCAATAGGGTCGATTCTTGATATAATCTGGTTTCGAAACCTTCCAAACACGCGGGTGTCAAGGCGTTTAAAATTAGGGTGAAAAGCGATTTTCAATTTCGACTTTTTTTACAGTTTTTCAGATAACTTTATGCGAAAACACACGAAAAAATAGGTGTTTTTCAAATATTTGGAATTTTGACCAGTAAAAAAGCGATGTTTTTCAAAGTCAAGATTTTTTCCTGTGCTTTGAAATCCAGGAATATCGAATGAGCTATCGTGCTCCTGTGTGTGATAAGCGGAACCTACCTAGGCATTGAGCATGTGCCAAATAGTGTCCTTATTACTTTCCTGAGTGTCGGACTCAGGTAGGGTCGAACTTGAGAAGGTGTGCCCTTATATCAAGACTCGACTATAGCCAATTATTTCAGGGATCGCAACTCAAAAAATTGAAATTCAGCACGCCAGCTTCTAAAAATCAGCACGCGGGTCGAAAAATCAGCACTAAGTGCGACGACTATACAACATCTTTGTAGAAAACAACATCTCAACGTCAATTCTTTATCCCGAATGAAAACAAAGTGAAATTTGATCAACAATACTTTCCTACTCCACCAATTTTCCTTCGCAACTCGTCATCCGACATCAGAAGCTTGAACATCTCGCCGCACTTGTAGTCCAATCCACTTGTCGTCCATCTTGTAGGCCCATGAGTCGGAAGTGTGTTGTAGTTGACCTAATGTTGAAAACGGTAGTAAAAAGAATATGCTAACTATTGAATCGCTTACCTCCACCAGTTCGCAGAACTCTTTCAACTTCTCATGGCGCTGAGTGGATCCCTTGAAATGGCTGCCGAGCTTGAAGACGATGTTCTCGATGTCGAAGGGAAGACGTTCCGCCGCTTTCTGGGCCGAATTGTGCCGGATTTGAGCCGGGCAGCCGATTGGAATGAGGTTCGTAGTGCGCTCGCGAAGAAACTTGAAGACGTTGTTCTGTCCCTGATGTTTGGCGCCGCCGAAGTTCACTGGAGCATTATCAGCGCAGAAGGAAACGAGATTGTCGAAGGCCAGGCCGTGCTTCTCCAGAACTTTGACGATGAATTGGTAGACGAGTTGGGCATCCTCTCCAGGTAAATCTTGCACGTCCAATAGGCGCACGTGGAGTCCAGACGAAGCATTGAAGAACCTGAAAATTATTTGCGGATGTTTTCAACTGTAAATGTAACAAAAGCTAAGAGTACCTGATGACGAACGGGAACAACTTCTTCTCCTTATGGTTGGATGCGTCGATTGAGATTGAAAACGGCAGATCGCCCAGCTCCTGCAGAACACGCTCGACTGACCATGGCGCAAGAACTCCTGAATGAGAATAATTCAGTGAAGAACGTGACAAAAATAATGGAACGCACCTGTGATGATTTTTGCGGTCTTCTTCTGGGCGGACGAAAACTTCATTGCAACCTTGGAATCGGAGAACATTGTGCGGAAGAGCCCTTCGGATGATACACAGTCGGTGGAGGCGAACGATTGATGGTGTCGAGCGGTATGGTAGGCCCAGGTTCCTTCGGCGGCAGTGGCTTTGTCATCATCGGTGGTAGGAATAGACTTGTTTGTGAGGAAGTTAGAGACCGAAAATCAGCACAAAATTTTGAAAATCAGCACAAATCAGCACAATCAGCACATTTAAAAAAAATCAGTTTTTGACCCTGAAAATCAGCACGGTGCTGATTTTATCAGCACGGTTGCGATCCCTGAATTATTTGTATAATTCAAATTGACAATCTCTCTTGTTGCCTTTTTACTTAACTCCAGGACTTCCGCAAAAAAAAAACTGGCGTCTTATACCATTGCGGTCAGTTTGACACCAACTCCACACTGAGCATTATACTTTACTGAGCATTATAGGCAGGGCTCCCAAATGTCTTTATTAATAAGATTTGTCCTTATTTTGGAACCCCAAATCTTTTTTTTTCAAAATTTTACGTTGAAATCTTATTTTCGGTGGTCAAAAGAGCAACAAGCACTGGATAAAATGCCATTTCCCCAAAATACTTTAAATATCCTTATTTTCAAAATTTTTATTTGGGAGCCCTGATTATAGGTCTAAGAATCAAATCTGGTAAATATGTTCCTGATCTATTTTTAATGCTCTACAATCATGTAATTTTTTTTTCTCAAAAATTAAAAAAAAATTAAAAGAAAGCATCGTTAAAAAAACCAACATTTATTATCAAAATTTTTTTTTTAATTCGCGAAAAAAATTCAAGAAATTGTTTGCAATTATGCAAGTTTTAATGTTGCTCTCTTTCAAGCTTTTTCACAGTTTTGAGAACATTTTTGGACAGGATTGTAGAACATGAAAAAATGGTTTGTTTCCAATTTATACCAACGTTTAATTTTTCATGTAATTTAGGTGGATATCCACCTGACCAAGTGGTACTTTCCTTGGGTTTCGGCATTCGGGTGTGTAAATTACAAATTTGGTCCTAACAAACCCAATTATTCACACAATTTTAAGTTAGAAAAAAGGCTTTATTTTTTATCTTTAAAACATTTTTATTTTCAGGCCATCCACGTGGATATCCACCTGACCAGGTGGTACCTACTTTGGGTTTTGGCCTTTGAGTAGGTAAAAGTGTAATTTCGGTGTTATCAAACCGAGTTTTCCACAGGATTTTATGTGTGATAGTATAGTTTATTTTAAATTTTGACTAAATTTTTTATTTTTCAAAGCCTTTCCACCTACCCGATTGGTACCTATCCCATGTTCAAAGGTGACTACCAGATTTGATTCTTGCAATAATAATTACCAAAAAAATCGGGTAAAGTTGACGGTAGTCCTAGGGTTAGAACTTAGGTGCTCCATCGATGGTGCACCTGGATAGCTCGCTGATGACTATTTGCTTTTATTTTTCAGGTGTTTATCCGGATCCTGCCTCAACAGCAGTCTATGCAGACATTTCTGCCTACAAACACAAACATGCTGACGAATTCACTGTATTTAACAGAGAGATTTGGGAACATTTCACCAAAAATCTTCAAGTTAGTCTTTTTGGGCTTGGGTCAATTTTTAGACTTCTAGTTTGTCCGACATTGCAACAAAATGTGGAGTTTTTGGGTGTACATAATCTAGAGCTGTGACAAAGACAGAGAGGAATCTTTTTGTGGTTTATTCTCGAGAATATTCTCAGCTTTTTCTGGTTTTGTGGCTTTTTCTGGTTTTTGTGGCTTTTTCTGGTTTTTGTGGCTTTTTCTGGTTTTTTCTTCATCATTAAAGGGCCATTGCCGTAATTCAAAAAAATTTCCTGATCATTCAACTTATTTTTCAACTTGGTTTCTAACATAACTTTACCTAAAATTAAATTCTAGGCCTTGTTTTATTAGAAACCAAGTTGAAAAATCCGTACAGAAGTTCAATGATTAGGAAATTTTTTTTGAATTGGCGGGGGACAATTCAAAACAGGTGGCAATGGTTCTTTGGCTAAAGTATGGTATACCACATGTTCCCAAAACTGGGGTTTGACCACATATTCGAACGTTTCAGGTCGTAATTAGTACGAAAAACATGTTTTCCGGTGGCGGAAAGACATTTGCAAAAAAAATTTTTTGACCGAAATCGACCAAAACCACAGGGTTCCCGAACAATTCAGTGCTCGTATTAGCGTTTAGGGGCCAAGGCTGACCCTTTATACACACCTGCCTGCCTAATGTTATTGTTTGCATAAAAAGCACTTTCGCCTCAAAATGCCAGTGCCTGCCGAAGGCAGGCAGGTGTGTATAAAGGTCAGCCCTTGGCCCGAACAATGTACCCCAAAGGGGCTTCCTTTGAATTAGGTGCCTGCCGAAGGCAGCAGGTGTGTATAAAGGGTCAGCCTTGGCCCCTAAACGCTAATGCGAGCACTGAATTGTTCGGGAACCCTGTGGTTTTGATCGATTTCGGTCAAAACTTTAAATGACAACCAGACATCTTATATAGTATTTGGCATGTGTGGGTGGGTGGGTGGTTAACGCTTTTTTACTTCGAAGGCCAGAACGGGTCGTAGATAGCGAAATCACTTTTGTCGCTAATACCATCGTGTTCCCCAGAATGTCAGCGTTCGTTTTAAAAAAAGAACAGGCGAAAAAAATGAGTTCTAATAGGGGATATTATTTTTATGAATGAAGTCATAGCCCCTCATTGAAATTTCGAAATACTATAGAGGCGCCGATAGGCGTCTGTGGTCTCTTGAGAAATCATATTATGCCTTAAAATTCACGAGTTATAATACGGCGGGAATACGAAATTTTAATTAAATTCAAAAAGATTTCTTATACGAGGTGGCTTTTTCTCTTGTCTTCTTCTGGTTATGCTCGGTTTATTCTCGAGAATATTTTTATTTCACAATCATAAGATAATCTCGTCAAAATAATGGTTTACCATATATGTGATCCAAATTCAAAACTAGCACTTTGTGACCGGTTGCAAAAAAAATAAAACTTTCACATATCAAATTTCGACGCTAGTATAGAAGGTGAAAGTATGAAGCAAATTGTTGTTTCGATTTGCTTCATACTTTACATTCTTGTAATATTATTCAGCGATGTTGCAATAAATAATACCTCTCCAGTAACTAGAATAGCAGAGCTACATGATGGTGTAATCACTTTTAAAAAAAGTTTAAAATTTCAAAGCTAATCAGACAAAACCAAACTTTGCGCCAAAAAAAAAGTATTGTCCAGGGTTTTTGCATGGAAAGCTTTCCGGACAGAAAAGAACGCGGAAAGTTTTCCAAAAAATGGAAAGAAATGAAAACAGGAGAAGAGATCTCTGTGGCCCGAACCACACTTGTTTGTATGCGTTTACACAAGGATTAATTATAGGGTTGGTACCACACCTTGTTTGTATGCGTTTACACTAGGATTAATTATAGGGTTGGTAGTTTCCCAGGAAAATTCAAACACGGGAGAATTCCCGAGAAAATTCCCGAAGTCGGGAAAAAATCGGGAAAATTTGATAAAGAATTTTATACAGAAAAACATAACAACTCAATCAAAATCATGTTAGTTTCTTCAATAATTTCTTCATTTGGTTCTTCCATCGCTTTCTCTACTTCCTGTTCTTTTGCGGTCGACTTGAAGAGACTCCGTACTCCAGCATCAGATTGTGTTTGATGAACGTCACCTGAGAGGCCGTTTTCACAGCCATTCTGAAATCAACCAATGTATCTGCAATTACATCGATTTACATCGAAACAAACCTGCTGCAAAGCTGCATCACCTAAAACAGGACAGTTCACTTCAATCATTTAACCAAATTGTTTACCTGTTTTTGTCTGCCCGCGAACACTGGATTCTTGGTGCACTTGTTGGCCAGTAGTTCAACGGCAGCCTGCTTGTCTTCACTGGTAAGCATTTGTCCATGATCCAATGGCTCCAGTAAGTCGAGCAGATAGGCGACATCCGACACAAGCGAAAACACGAAAAAAAACAACAAGAGAAAGTTGATACCAAGAAGCAAACATTGTAAGTTGTAAAATTTTTTGAATTTTCCCGTTTTTTCGAGAAAATTTTCCGAAAACTTTCCCGGGAATTTTCCCGAAAAAATTCCAGTCTACCAACCCTAATTATTTAGACGGTAAGTTACCACGGTAACCTACTACAGCCTGTGAAACTTACCAAACATCTGTAAGTTTAAAACAGTTAACTACAGATAACCGTACAGTTAACTATACAGTTGACTGTACAGTTAACTGTATGCTACCACCTGTACAATCCCTTGTTATTTCTGTCCGATTTCTCACCGCCAACCGGAAAGTTTTAACAGAAAAGCAACCCTGGTATTGTTTAAAAAAATCCATATCCGGATTCATAATTGGGATAAAATGAGTTGTCATGAGAACAAATTAGTAGAACCACCCAAAAACATTAAATTATATTCAACTGTGATTTTTTCGGATGCATTTCATAAAATCGTAATTTCAAAAATCTGGTGCACCTGCACCCAGAAATATTAATTAATATCGCAAGATTTTTTCAAATAAATTTGAAACCCTTTAAAATGCCGTATTTTTTTTCTATCTCGGATTTCGAAAATCTGCCAAGTGAGACAAAATATACCATATTTACTCTAATGCAAGCACAGTCTCTAATAGAAGCACAACTCCCTATTTCTTAGCAATATTTCAGAGTTAGTGCCATTTTTGATAGACAATTTCAAAATTTTTAGGCATCGAAAAAATAAACGCACATGTGCTTCTATTAGAGTAAATACGGTAACTTTTTTGGTACATAATGTCAAAAAACGATTTCTGCTTGGCGCCCTTTGTGGTTCGGTTCCTGATCTGTGGATAACTCTGGATAGGCAAAGCACAAACCACAAGGGTCGAAGCAAAAATCATGTTTTTGTCATTTTATACCAAAAAATTGTATTTTTTCTGAGTTGGCGTTCAATTGGCGCTTACAGATTTCCGGAATTTGACACAGGGAAAATAATGGCCTTTCAAAGTGTTTCAAATTTTGTGGGACACACTGTAAATACTGGTGAAATGACTGAAACATAATACAAGCAAAATTTAATAGCAGAATCCAAGACAATCAATACAAATTTCAAAAAAAACATTTTTTCTTCTAAGTCTTTTATTCTGTGCATGCAACTCTAAAAATTATATTACAGAATGACGAGACGTTTGCTTGGAAGATGCGTATCCGAAAAGACTTGAATGACATTCTGCACGAGGTAACAGCGACGCATTCTCAGCCACTCAAATATAAAAAAAACACCCATTTTACAGGTAAATCCTGAGTGCAGCCTCATTCCCGTCGGGTCGACCATCAATGGCTGTGGGTCTTACAACTGCGACATGGACTTGTGCCTCTGGCTTCCAATCCCATCAAAAAGACAGGACAGGAAAAGAGGTTTGTGGGTTTAATAGCCCAGCTGTTCACAACCTCAATTTTTGATGTGTATTGCAGGTACATCCTGAACACACTCAAAAAGTTCAAGAAACGACTAGGCAGTTTGTCGGTGGTCAAAAGAGTGAAATGCATCAGTCTCCAGGTAGTTGCATTTTTTATGTCAAAAGTGAAAAACAGTTAATGACGGTTTTTTACAAAAATTGTCGTACTTCATACAAAATACTTAAAGGAAGACAGACTTTAGGGGGGTATTTTGACTAGAAAATGGGTTTTTGAGTATAAGGTTGTTTATGATTATCCCGGCAAAATTTGCGAAAAAAAAAATCTCAAAAAAATTCCCAAAATTTCCAAAAGCCTGGAAATTGGTTTTTAGAATTTTGGTTTTTTTCGCAAATTTTGCAGGAATAGTCATACACAACCTAATACTCAAAATGTAGCCCTGCTTTCTGGCGTCATTTTGAGTAGAAACTTGTATGTAATCATGTCCACTAGAGCACCGATAAAAACTTAAGCTCTGAAACATTTCCAAAAACTACCAGGACGCCCCTGAATTGAACCAAGGCAAATTTTTTCGAAAAAAAAATCATTTCGCAATTTTGATCTGATGAGTTTTTCTTCAGATGGATTCACGATATTATCGCTTGGTGTAAAAAAAACAAGAGGTCAAAAAGAATAATACAATTAACTGGGGTTCGAAAAATCCCATTTTCTAGTCAAAATGGGCAGTGGTCACTGCGAATCACTGCTCTGACAGCAACTAGGAATTAAAAAAGTACTCCGCTTTATAATTTGTATTTCCATTAAAAAATTTCGGCGTTCGAACAGCAGCTGTTTGTACGATTTGAAGCGCTTTGTAGACCACCAAGAGAATTGAATCAGAGTAGAATCCTGTCCAGAAAGTGAGACTATCAACTGGCTGCGTTGCTTCGAGAGCGTCCCATGCAAACTTGCGATGCCCTTTTGCAAATTCACCCGTTCTTCCTCTCCATTGTGCCAGCTCGATCATTACTTTAACCTGCATAAATAAATTTTGCACAAATAATATACAGAACAAACGACAACTGATTTTCCTTGGTGATAAATGCCGGATGGAACTGCCGGAATGGAACTTCAAGATCTTGAAGTTCCATTGCTGCTTGCACTTCTTCCTCTGTCAGATCCTCGCCGCGGTCGGCTTCAGCAATTCCATTAAGTATTGATATCCGACCAGCCATCCGATGAAAGAGCCAAGAAATCTGCTTTGCTTATTGCTTTATCTAAATTGCGCTTGACCCTGTTGAATTCAGCCGGAATCAGAACCTTTGTATATGTGTAGTTGCGCAACGGAATTTTGTACGACGGCCTCATGTCGTTTATCAGCTGCTTGAAGAACGGATTGTCCAGAAAGTTGTATGCAATGTTCTCTGTAGCAAGTGCCTGAAAAATAAGTTGTACATAGTGATGAGAATTAAAAAAATTACCCTTGTCAGCAAAATGTCGAACTCGTCCTGTTCTCCTTCTGAGAGGCGATCGAAGTAGTAGTAGATGATGAGAAAGGCGATCCCTCAACTTTTGATGGAAGCTTTCCCTGCTTCTGCTTGATCCCTGCCAGTTTGTTGATAGTTCTGCGTTGTTCTGAACCGATCTTCTCGCACTGATTCTGAAAACAAGAAAATAGAAATAAATAAAGAGTATGAAATTACGTTGAGATGATGTGCCATTGAAGCTGTATTTTCCCGATAGTGAGCACCACAGAATTTGCATGCGATCTTGTTCCCTTCAGCAACGAAAAATTGCCGGCTCCAATGCTGCGAATTGCCCATAATCAGACTGAAATAAACAAGATGTAAATATTTTAAGCACAAAATGCAATGAAAAAGGAAATAAAAACGAGAGCGAGTGAACAAGTACAAAAACATACAAATAAAGTTACACGAAAATGAATACGGATCAATGATTAATCAACTATCGCATTTTTGTTTTACAGCGAAAGTTGAAATTCAACTTTTGCGAATTTCGCACGAAAGTTGAGACCAACTTTCGCGATTTTTCGCATCATACAACCCTAGTTTTTACCATGTTTTTCAACATGGGACTTGGCAAAAAGGGCCTCTATATGCATTTTTCATCAAGAGTCTTGCTCGTAATCATGTCTAAGGAAAGTGAGTGCGCGCATCTCTAACCAACCAAGCCAAGCCCCCTGCGCCCCCGAAGGGGACGCAGGTTGAAACCCGGCTTGATTGGTTGAAACCCACATACCTTAGACACAAATCTATCGAAAGTAACTCTGGATACATGCAAAAGCATGCATACCAGAGTTTTTTTATGCGTTAGCCCCAGCATTCAAAATTATGTTCAACATCTTCCTTTTTGCGCAAAAGTGGCCTCTTTTCGTCCCTTTCCGCCCCAATACAGCCCTAAATGGCTTAAAATTGGTCAAAAAGTGTACTTTCAGGTGGCCTCGAAACTCAATTTCTTATTGACCAGAACTAGGGCTGATAATGGTCATATGACCGGTTATTTAATATATACAAAATGACCGGTCGTGTAGATTTCGGTCATTTTCCTCACTCATTTTCATCACTCGGAAGTGACTCTGGATGCATGAAGAAGCATGCATACCAGAGTTTCTGTATGCAGTTGGCTTCAGTTAACAAAACTATGTTCAACATCTTCTTGTTAGTGAGCTGTCTGTAATTAGTGTCCTCTTTTTTCCCTTCCCTTCCCTAAACACTAGGGTTACACTAAGAGACTATACCTATACACTAAGAGAATATTCTTCGAGAATATTCTCCGAGATTCTGCACGTGACTGAAAAATAGAGCGTAATCTTTTCAAGAGACAAATTACTTTTTAAAATAATATCTTGGCTGCTTTTTGAAAATTTTTCCTTATTTGCACTTATTATTTTTTACATTCAACTCTTAATGCAGTACAGTTGGTGGGAGCGCCAAAAAAGCGCACTACAGAGAGATTAACTGTATGGCGAGAGTTAACTGTATATCAAGAGTTGACTTACCGTATTTCCTCTAATAGAGCCACCCCCTCTGATTCAAAAATCGTGCTCTTGGCATTGCGTTTTTAACCCACTTTTCAATTACTTTTCTCAGGCAAGTTACCACTCATTCTGTAGCTCATCTCACTGACTACAAAACGGGTGGTAACTTGCCTAATCTTTAAAAAGTGGGTTAAAACGCAAAAAACTGAACAGATCAGAGAAATTAGAGGAAATACGGTATATTAAGCTGTGTCAAGTCTGGACTGTATGGCAAGAGTTGACTGTAAAGCGAGAATTGATTGCACAGCGAGATTTACTGTATAGGGAGAGTTGATTAAATAGCGAGACTTAACTGCACATCAAGATTTGATTGTATGGCGAGAATTGACTGTACAGTCAGAGCTTCATTTAACCGATCCTTCTTAGGACCGGCGCGGGGGCCGTTAAATCGAGGAGGAGTTAAATCGAGGTTTTATTGAACGTTAACAAGATAACTAAACAATTTTAATGTATTAATGAATAATTCTGATTGAATCCTTACGATTTATTAAAAAAATGTATCATGGAAGACAAAAAGATTATGCTCGTGATTCGAGAATATTCTTGAGAATATGCGTTTCGGTGGATTTTGACCGAAACGTACCGAAACACCATTTTCATTGATTCAATCTTCCAACTTTTTATTTTTTTTCTTGAAAGTTCTTAATGCCAAACTGAGCAGAAACATCTAGCAATCATTCTGAGTATGAAACTTTTTAGAAAAATAAATAAAATATTTCTAAACTAAATCAATTTCTGATTGTTTCGGTGGACGTGTTTCGGTGGAGTGTGGGTGAGCCTATTCTGAAACTTATAAAATAGTTTTATGACTAAAAACATTTTGTAATCAATGAAAAAGTTTCAACCCGAAAGTGATTGATTCAATGACTCTCCTTCCACTCCAGCAGGCATCTTCATTTTATCGTTTTTCAAACTCTCTACATAAATTTTGCAATTTTGCTGCAAAAAAGTGATTTTTAAGAGAAAGCCGAATAATTTCCTAAAACATCCTTCATAAAAATTCCGAAAAAAACACCACAAACCATCCTATGTCAAAAGCTAACACTTTGGCTATTTTAGCATTGTTGACCCTATAAAAACAATTTTCTGCAGATCCCACAAATCAAAGTGTGGTTCAATCAGGCGTATGAGCAGCTGGAAGTTAGCATATCCGTCAACAACAATTCAGCCATATTCAACTCCCACTTGATGCACCACTACTCTCGAACAAATGACAAATTCCCAGCGTTGTGTCTGCTCATCAAGCACTGGGCCAATCGCCAGGGCATAAATGATCCCGCGCAAGGCACTTTCAACAGGTATTTTGACGCAATACACAGTCACATAAATAGCTGTCTATATTTAGTTACTCACTCATTTTACTGGTGCTTCATTTCATGCAAGTGGGGTGTGACCCTCCAGTGTTGCCCAACCTCCAGAAGTTGTATCCAGATTTTTTCTCTAATGATTTAGAGCTGGATCAGATGAACATTTTTGGAGGCCTGCCCACTCCCTTGCCAAGTAATCACCCCACAGGGTCACACAAAATTACTGCACCATTTTTGAAAAATTTTCGTATGTAGCTCCTTGCCCCATCGATTTTCCCAGGGAAATCGATGACCCTGGTTAAGCTACCTGGGAGCTGCCTAGAAGAAAAACAAAAGATTTAATAAACAATGAAGCCACTTTTCACTAAGAACAACGATAAAAATGAAATGCGACCACAAATTTTACTTAAAAATTAGAAATAAAGTTTTTCAAAAAATGGGGCAGTGATTTTGTGTCACCCCATATGTTATTTTCATGTATGAAATTCCTATTTAGCAGATGCTCCTCGCAACAACAAGTCGGTTGGAGAGCTACTGATAGCCTTGTTCGACTACTACAGCCGTTTTGATTTCGACGACAAGGTTATTTCGATTGCCAAAGGCAAAGCTGTCGACAGGTATGTATGGATTTTAATATTGATTGACTTGTGAAACGTCGGGTTGTCAAGAAATTTTTTTGCCAATGAAAAGTTTTAGCACTTCCTTGGTCACTAAGCCTCCAATTGCCTTGGCTCCTCTTGTTCTTTGGTACTAATTGGGTTTAGCTCCACACCCCCTTTGATTTTTTGTTTTTTTGATGCGGTAAACATATTATTTATTTACATAGATACAGTTCAACAATTTGAGACCATAAATAGAATATAATATCATTCCCAGCAAACTTTCGACGCCAAGCAAAATTTGAGACATAGCTTTTAATAGAAAAACAGAACGATGTGTGCCATATTCTTGCTTGTGCTTTCACTTGAACTTCTGCCATGTTGATTCGATCGTCTGAGTGTGCGCACCAGGATCTGGACTGACGAAATTGACAGAGTGATTGACGGTGAAGTGACGGAATTCATCAGGCAGTTGCTCAATTAGACTCACTCCAGTGCAATTCCTCCAAAGATTTTAGGCACGAAATCAAAAAATGGGGGTGTGGGGATAAGCCCAATTAGTACCTGTTCTTTTTTGGCTTAGCTGCAACTAGTTCATAAAAATCGACTCAAACATACTTTTTTTACCTTTTGTCAGTCCTAACGCACGCTAGCCTATCTTACGCCTAAGCATAAATCAAATAAAAAACAACAAGAAGACAGAGTAAAATTGAAAGCTGAGGATCAGTGTTTTCAAAAGTCACACTTGGGTCACACTAACTTCACCGACCTTTTTATCTAAAATTTTGTTTTCTTATCTCTGATGTTTTTACACCATCTTGTAGCTGAGATTTTTTTCTATTGATTCGGTGGAAAACGCTTCATTTAAAAATAATTTTTGACAAAAATAATTTTTTCATAAAAAGAGTGACTTTAAGGTCACACACACACTTGACGTGATTTTGTCAAAAATTATTTTTAAATGAAGCGTTTTCCACCGAATCGATAGAAAAAAATCTCAGCCACAAGATGGTGTAAAAACATCAGAGATAAGAAAACAAAATTTTAGATAAAAATCGGTGAAGTCACTGTGACCCAAGTGTGATAGTGTGACTTTTGAAAACGCTGCTGAGGATCCAACCGAGTGTATTTCAAGTGAAAAGAAGCACAATAAAATATTTTCATATTTTTGCAAAGCTTCATTATAGTAATTATTTAAGATGCGAGCTGGAGAAGCGCAACAGTAAAGTGTTCATAGAAGACCCAATCCAGCCACAGTTGAACACAGCGCAAAAAGTGGTTGGAGACCAGCAATGGCAATTGATCAAGCAGGCATTTGCTAAAGGCAGAAACGCTTTTTTACATCCAGAAGCTATGCCACCTAGTTTGTTAGCACTCAAAGTTTCTCGCGTTTTTTGATCTTTTTTAAGTGTTTAAATTATCATTCGCTCTAAATAAATTGAAGATGCATGCATACAGTCAAGTAGACATATTAAGCTTTTCTTTTCCGGTGACTGCCATTGTGAACACTTAGATATAGAGGCGAAGGTGTAAACTGCTCACTTCCTTTTATCTCTATATAGTATTCGGGACGATGGAGATTCACGCTATTTCTGAAGAACAATTCAATTTTCAGCCGTTTTTTGCAAATCTATGTCGGCTATCTCTCCGTGTCGGATCTTTCGCTATCGGCTATTCCGATCAGCGAACACAACAAAATGGAATGTGCCAATGGGGGCATATAGGGGAAAAGCAATGCTACAAAACAAAAAAAAGGAAATCTTTGCGCCAAAGTTGGCGTCTTTCGAAAGATATTTTGAAAGACACTCCCGAACAGCCGGTTTTCTCAGTTGTAGTGGCGCATCAAGTCGAGAACACCTCCTCTTCTTCTGGCCTTTTGTGGAACACGGCACGAACTTCTCCTTTCTTTCTTCGCAGTACGTTAATGTAACGCCTAGCCTCAAAAATGCCTGCTGTAGTAGCTAGGGGATCAGCACATTCATGGTCCATAGGTAAGTTACATACAGACAGCACACCCAGGTGCACACTTATCCTATGCTTGGCAAATGGCTTTTTAGGAACTCTCGCAGATTCTGACTCTCACTATACGTTAGGGATATCTACAGGGTGGCGCAACGTAAACTGGTGAATGAATTTTTGAACTGGTGAATGAATATGAACTGGTGAATGAATACTTTCCTGTACTAGCCTCCAATTGCCTTGGCTCCTCTTGTTCTTTGGTACTAATTGTTTTGGCCGCAACACCCCATTTTTGATTTTTGTTTTTGATGCTAAACATATTTTTATTCACATAATCCAATTCAATGATTTGAGACCATAAATAGAACATAATATCATTCCCAGCGAACTTTCGACGCCAAGCAAAATTTGAGACATAGCTTTTTAATAGAAAAACAGAATGATGTGCTATATTCTGCGTGCTTTCACTTGAACTTCTGCCATGTTGATCGATCGTCTGAGTGTGCTGGGATCTGGACTGACGAAATTGACAGAGTGATTGACGGTGAAGTGACGGAATTCATCAGGCAGTTGCTCAATTAGGCTCACTCCAGTGCAATTCCTCCAAAGATTCAGGCAAGGAAATCAAAAAAAAATGGGGGTGTGGGGATAAGCCCAATTAGTACCTGTTCTTTTTTGGCTTAGCTGCAACTAGTTCATAAAAATCGACTCAAACATACTTTTTTACCTTTTGTCAGTCCTAACGCACGCTAGCCTATCTTACGCCTAAGCATAAATCAAATAAAAACAACAAGAAGACAGAGTAAAATTGAAAGCTGAGGATCAGTGTTTTCAGAAGTCACACTTGGGTCACACTAACTTCACCGACCTTTTTTATCTAAAATTTTGTTTTCTTATCTAAATGTTTTTACCATCTTGTAGCTGAGATTTTTTCTATCGATTCGGTAAACGCTTCATTTAAAAATAATTTTGTAAAAATAATTTTCATAAAAGAGTGACTTTAAGGTCACACACATGACCTGATTTTGTCAAAAATTGTTTTTAAATGAAGCGTTTTCCACCGAATCGATAGAAAAAATCTCAGCTACAAGATGGTGTAAAAACATCGAAACAAACAAAGGCTAGATAAAAAATCGGTAGTCTTTTTAATGTTAAGTGTGATAACTTTTGAAAACCTTTGCTGAGGATCCAACCAGTGTATTTCAAGTGAAAGAAGCACAATAAATATTTTCATATTTTTCCAAAAGCTTCATTATAGTAATTATTTAAGATGCATGAGCTGGAGAAGCGCAACAGTAAAGTGTTCATAGAAGACCCAATCCAGCCACAGTTGAACACAGCGCAAAAGTGGTTGGAGACCAGCAATGGCAATTGATCAAGCAGGCATTGCTAAAGAGCAGAAACGCTTTTTACATCGAAGCTATGCCACCTAGTTTGTTGGCACTCAAAGTTTCTCGCGTTTTGATCTTTTTAAGTGTTTAAATTATCATTCGCTCTAAATAAATTGAAGATGCATGCATACAGTCAAGTAGACCGTAAGCTTTCTTTCCGGTAACTGCCATTGAACACGATATAGAGGCGAAGGGTGTAAACTGCTCACTTCCTTTTATCTCTATATAATTATTCGGGACGAGGGAGATTCACGCTATTTCTGAAAGACAATTTCAATTTTCAGCCGTTTTGCAAATCTATGTCGGCTATCTCTCCGTGTCGGATCTTTCGCTATCGGCTATTCCGATCAGCGAACACAACAAAATGGAATGTGCCAATGGGGGCACATAGGAGAAAAACAATGCTTACACAGGTGCACTAAAAAAATTTGAAAAGGAAATCTTTGCGCCAAAGTTGTGCTTTCGAAAGATATTTCTGAAAAGACACTCCCAACCGGTTTTTCTCAGTTGTAGTGGCGCATCAAGTCGAGAACACCTCCTCTTCTTCTGGCCTTTTGTGGACACGGCACGAACTTCTCCTTTCTTTCTTCGCAGTACGTTAATGTAACGCCTAGCCTCAAAAATGCCTGCTGTAGTGCCAGGGGATCAGCGAACATTCATGGTCCATAGGTGGAGTTGCATACAGACAGCACACCCAGGTCACACTTATCCTATGCTTGGCAAATGGCTTTTAGAACTCTCTACCAAGGATTCTGGTAAAAATAGAATCGGTTTCAAAAGTAAATATACAGGGTGGCGCAACGTAAACTGGTGAATGAATTTTGCCATAACTTTTTATTTTCAAAGATTTTGACGAGATCTTTTTTTTAAAGCTGAATAGATGAAAGCGAATGATACCAAACATGCTTATTTTTGTTGCTGAGATCGTTTTTAAAAATGTGTTTTATTAAAATGTTAATTTTTCCTTCTATTAGGCCATGGTTACACAGCTCAAGAAGAAGCCAAGTGCGTCAGTGGTTCATAGAA
This sequence comes from Ditylenchus weischeri, assembly GCA_029231635.1. Classification (NCBI taxonomy): domain Eukaryota; kingdom Metazoa; phylum Nematoda; class Chromadorea; order Rhabditida; family Anguinidae; genus Ditylenchus; species Ditylenchus weischeri. Next base: position 84,923 of record JAMRYI010000563.1, on the reverse strand, counting down.
GAAGGAAAAGCGTCGCAGCGTTCAGCGTTCGATACCGAAGGAGCTAGAATTCATGCAAAGGTGCCAAAGCGAGACACAATTCTGGATTGGTACACAAAGTTCAAGGGGCAAGGCAGCGTCGAAAGGAAAAAGGCCAAACATCAAGGTTGGTTTGATTTGCGTGATCTGCTTGCACGATTTGTTTTCTTTGTTTCAGAGAGCGAGAACGGAAGAGAAAATAGCAGAGGTCATCGATTTTTTCAAAGCCATGCCACATTCAAGCGTTCGTTGGGCAACAAATGTCGAGGGGATGCCAAGTCGAAGATCGATTCAAAGAATCCTGAAAGAAGCCGCCTTCCATCCGTACAAGCTGCAAATGCATCAGGAGCTCAAGCAAGTGGATCGTGACAAGCGAGTGGAACATGCTGTGAAAATGCTGGATCTCATCGACAACTCCAATTTCCTCGACAACATCTTGTTCTCCGATGAGGCTCACTTCCACCAGCATGGATCGGTCAACGAGCAGGATTATCGCTATTGGTCTCAAGAGAATCCACACTGGTATAGAGAGGAGCCACTTCATTCGCCGCGTGTCACTGTCTGGGCTGCTATTGGTCGCCGAGAAGTCGTTGTTTCATTCTTCTTCGAGCAAAATGTCAATGGTGCTAACTACCTGCAAATGCTTCAACAAGAGTTTCTTCCATTAGTCAGAGGCGAGTGATTTTTGTGTTTTGATTTGTTGTTTTGACTTCTGCATTAAGGTGTTCAAAATTTGGTGTTCATGCAAGACGGGGCTCATCCACACTGGGCATTGGCAGTTCGTAATTGGCTAGATGAGAATTTCAAGCTTCGATGGATGGGCCGAGGGACTCCGACTTCTCCTGCTCCTTTCGCGTGGCCACCGTATTCGCCTGATTTGACGCCATGTGACTTCTTTCTTTGGGGTGGATCAAGAGCCAAGTCTATACAACGCCGATCGCCAGCATAGCCGAGCTTAGAACAAGAATTGAGAGCGCCTTCGCAAGTCTTCCACAGGAAATGGTCAATAAAGCAATCAGCGCCTACCAAACACGTCTCGAATACTGCCTTGAAGTGAATGGAAAGTCTGTCGAAGAAGAATATTAAGTGAAATCGTTGTTATTTTTGTCTGATGTTGTTGAGTGTGTTCAAATAAAGTTTTTTACCAAAAGTTTGGTATCATTCGCTTTCTCATCTATTCAGCTTTCTTTAAAAAAAAAGATCTCGTCAAAATCTTTGAAAATAAAAAAGTTATGGCAAAAATTCATTCACCAGTTTACGTTGCGCCACCCTGTATATTCCAAGGCAGATACAGCCATTCTGAATGAGCCCAGGACAGTTCGCTACCAATGTTTTCAAAAGTCACACTATCACCCTTGGGTCACACTAACTTCACCGACCTTTTTATCTGAAATTTGATTTTCTTATCTCAGATGTTTTTACACCATATTTTAGCTGAGATCTTTCTCTATTGATTCAGTGGTCAAACGTCTCAGTTAAAAATAATTTTTGACAAAATCACACCAAGTGTGACTTTAAAGTCACAATTTTAGAAGATCTTTCTCATTGATCAGAGGTCAAACGTCTCAGTTAAAAATAATTTTTGACAAAATCACACCGTTCAGTGACTTTAAAGTCACACTTTTTATAAAAAATTGGCCTTAAGGTCACACTTGGTGTGATTTTGTCAAAAATGATACAACAATTGTGTTGACCGCATCGACTAGAGAAAAAATCTCCAGCTACAAAATGAATGTAAAAACATCTGAGATAAGAAATCAAATTTCAGATAAAACAGTTAGCTGGCTAAGTGATAATGTGACTTTTGATAACACTGTTCGCTACGTACAGTTCGCTATATTTTTGCTTTTTTCAGCAAAATTTTACCAAAAATATAGCGAGCTGTCCGAAGCGAAGTGTCATTAAGACACACAAGTCATTAAGACACATAAGTCCGATCAGTTGTCGTCTCTTCCAACTGTTATTCCTTTTGCGGTGTGGTCTTGATACTTGTTGGTATTGCATGCGGTTTGCATTCTCGCAATAATTTCACAGCGTCGTTCTTCCACAAAATGCTTCTATGGTTTGGGCTGCCTGCCATCGGAGGGACTCTCACAGCGTTTGTTGCTAATAACGCACTGCTGGTGTTCATGCTGCTTTCTTCCATCATTCGGCCTGACAATATTAATGAATTTCGGAGACAACAGCTAATATTCTTCTTGCGAACTTGCTCCTTCGTGGCATTTGGTTCACTGGTGGCGCTAATGACGTGGTACTCTGAAAACTACAGTTACACGCTTGTTGAAGGACTGCCAGTGGTTTATGCGTGGTTGACAGCCGGAGTGGATTATATGAATGGCACCAAGGTACATAATTATTTTCACCTCGAAAGTTTATACTTATTCAAAAAATTATTTAGCATGCAGCTGGACCGCTGGCTCTAGTTCCAGTATATTTTCATACTGAAAAAAATTCTTTCCAGTAAAATTTACTTTTCATTTTTTCCCTCTACTAATGACGACATGTGTGTGTCTGTCAGTCCGTACATAATGTCGTTTGAAAATCATTTCTTTTCGAGACCAATATTTTTTTCTCAGTCATTTGGGGTATATAAGCAGCCGAGTTGATAATTTTAGTCATTCTTGTTTCTGATCGATCAAGCTTCTGCTCTCTCGCTCCTGCTCTCTCCTGCAATATGTCTGATGGTGCCTCTGGTGGTCGTTGCGATGATTGTGCTGAGCCAGCTCCTTCTTCCGGTGATATGTCGATCAAACGGTCAGATAGTTTAATGGTTTAACAGATAGTTTAATTGTTCCCGTGTCATGATCAGTTCGTGATTCTTATTTTTGCAACTTCTTATATATTGACTGATGCACCGAAGAAGGGTTGGTCCACTAAGCCATCGTCGACAGTGGATTTCGCTTCAAATAGATCTCGAATGAAAGTGGATTCAACCACTCAAAAAATACTCAATTGATTCAATACAGTTCGAACGATTCAAATAACTCCATCAATTATAAAAATGCAATGAAATCAGATCACGACATTGAAGGCATCAATTACACCACAATAGTAAATAATGACAATGAAACAAATAATTTCGATCAAATGAACAATTCCAATAAAAATATTGCGAAGCGACGAATTCATAATTATACACTTAATGAGATATCTGAACATTGTTATACACTCCGTTTCATATTTACAGGGTTATTCAAGAAATTGTAACACTTTCAAACTGCCATAACTTTTTATCCCGGCACGATTTCAAAATTTTGTAAACGCAGATCGACTCAGAATTTCATGGCAATTTTTTGGTATATAAGGTCAAAACCACGATTTTCGCTTGGTCCCCCCTGTTGTTTGGCTCCTGGTCTGTAGGTGGCCTTTGGATGGACAACAAACAAATTTTCGAATTTTTGCAAAAAATTTTTCGGGTGTTATATGCCAAAATTGCCATGAAATTCTGAGTCGATCTGCGTTTACAAAATTTTGAAATCGTGCCTGATAAAAAGTTATGGCAGTTTGAAAGTGTTACAATTTCTTGAATAACCCTGTATAACCCCTCTTAAATGACGATTTTTCATCGTTTTGATATAGAATGTTGAAAAAAATCGATAAAAGTATTGAAAAAAATAGATTTGTATTGGGATTTGGTTGAGTGGACAAAAACACGCCTTACCCCTAAAGTGAAAAATAAAAGAGTTTTTTTTGGAGACGTATTATATGCAAGGAGGTTTTCTTTCTGTTGAATGTATTGGAGTTTCAAAAATTGATTGAAAGCATGAAAAAGCCAATGCCCAGGCTACAAAATCTAAAAAACATGGCTTGAAAATAATTTTAATGGAAAAAAGATATTGCCGTTCCAATTTTTGTAGCATAAGTTGCTGAATAATATAAAATTTATGCGGCACATCTATGAAAAATTAGACTAGGTACCCATATGGTTGAAAATGGATGGTATCTGAGATATTTTTTGTCTCAACCACATCAAGCCTGTTTCCCAGAGAAAGCGTAGGAAGCTTGAAGGGTTAGACTGCGATATGATTCCGAGCAAGACTTTTTATCAAAATGCATATAAAAAGCTCTTTTTGCACAGTTATAGTAGAAAATACTAGAAGCGCCACAGCGACTCTGCCGCTGTTCGTTGGGTTTTGAAAATCATAACAGCAATTTGAGTTGTTCGGGTTTATCCTTGTGGTTCGGGTAACCGCTGGTGGTTTGGGTGTATCCACGTAGATCGCGTATTCGCTGGTGATTCGGAACTATACACGTGGTTCAGGTGGTGGTGGTGGTTCGGGTGTATCGTATTTGTAATAGTACAGGGTGGCCCTAGAAATTCGCTGATTTTAAAATGGCCATTACGGCGCTAGTGTCATAACACCCCCCAATAATTTTTACTTAGGCTCAGGGCCTGGCCATTACGAACGATGGCTTATGCTTAACTTTTTTTAAATGATGATTTTAAGTACCTTCCAAAAATTATTGGGCGGGTGATATATGACACTGGCGTAGCTATTGCTTTTTTCCAAAGGCAAAATTTAAAAATATTTTTTTAGACACTCTTTAAAAATTTCGCAGCTTTTTATTGAACCATATGTAGTCCAGGGCCCGAACGAGAGCGGGGACCAAGCGAAAATTGTGTTCTTCACATTAAATGTCAAAAAAATATTGTCGACGAGAAAAATCGATTGGTGAAAACAGAATTTTGAAAATCGCTCCAGGAAATGGAAAATATTAAAGACTCGAGATTTTACCCTCAGATTTGACCAATTGTCTTTTAATCAAATACTTCAATTCGCAACTCATATAGTAGCTTGCCCACCATCTTTATTTTTCTCATAACTTTTTTTTGCCCTCTATTGGATGGCAGTCAAAAAGAGGAATCTTCAATACTATGAATCACGCTAAAAACATGCTCCTTATTGTTTCTATTCTCTTCCAAGTCATTTTTCTCTCGTGCATTATGAAAAATGGCTAGCACTTTTTTGTTACATTCAACTGCAATTTCAATTATTTCTCTTACATTGCTTTGTCGATATTTTTTGCATGCCATTAGCTTGTATGGTCAAGATTCCACTCCTCTATCGGAAGTAACTTTTTCAAGTGATACCTCTAAATGTGGCATATTTCAGAAACTATCTCTCCCAATCCCAGATTTAGCCCCATTTGAAGAAAATGAAAGAATTGATGCCTTGGGTGGATTGGATAAGACTCGCCGAGAATACATTCGATCTCTATTCTCCATGGCTTTTTATGATGAGAAGTGTCACAAATCCACCAAAATAGTGGTATGCCTGATCATTTTTTTTCGAAATTTCAGCATAATTTTGGTTTTATCTCGATTTCGATGAGTACTCAGAGCTGTTCAGATTCAACCAGTATACTATTGGCCAGGCCAGCGAGTGGATCTGCCCTGCCGAATGTGCAATCCTGCCCTTGCTTTCAATGGTCAATTGAAGAGCTGGAGAGTGAAACGGCTGAACATAGCCAGATCCATTGGCTCCTTGCAATCCAGTTTACAGAAAGGGGCGACCACTTGGGTTTTGTTGGATGGTGAGGAAAGTATTCGAAAGTTCCTGCAAAACGAGGAGAAGTACAAATATATGCCTTCGTTTGATCCAAAGAGTGATGGCAAGAGATGGCAATCAGGTGGACACAACCTGCGACCAACTATGAGTTTTGTTCAAAGGGATGGAATGCTGAAGATATTGACAGTTACCCTTATGTTAGACAATTTACACTGTTCACTAAACACTGAATTTAGACAGAAGTGAGTGCCTATGGCTTATACACTTGCATGGATCAGTCCAAACAGGAGGAGAAGTTGAAGTTCGTTTACTATTTGATTCCTCTCCTGCCACTCTATGAAATGGCCAACGTTGGGCTGCATCGTAAGTTACTGCAGTTACAGAAATGGCAGAAAAGAAATTTTGACTAAATTTGGGAAGTGACGTTGGGCCATAAATTAAACCAATTGGAACGAGGGTCAAACCTTTTTTTCTGTGACTCCATACATTTTTTAGCAAATTTCCTAAATACCACAAAAATCTCTTGGCTATTTCTTTAACACGGTAAGCCCTGACTGTGAAACGAGCACATTCTGGTGCAGAATTTCACGGAGAACCCGAATCTGCAAACTTTTTTTTCGAAAAAAAGCAGTTTGGCTCAAATTTTCGACCGATTTCTGAAAGGCGACAAATGTGACTTGTGTATGTTCATAAAATCATCTGGTACTCAATTATTTTATACAAGGGACCACAGGCGCCTCTATAGTATTTCGAAATTTCAATGAGGGGCTATGACTTCATTCATAAAAATAGGTATATCCCCTATTAAAACTCATTTTTTTCGCCTGTTCTTTTTTTAAAAAGAAAGCTGACATTCTGGGGAACACGATGGTATTAGCGACAAAAGTGATTTCGCTATCTACGACCCGTTCTGGTCTTCGAAGTAAAACACAAGTTAACCAACCACCCACCCACACATGCCAAATACTATACAAGATGCACTACTTGTCCTGTAACTGCATCTGCTGCCGTTACAGGACTGTTCTAAATTAGTAAGAGGGTCAACTGTAGCCTAAAAACTTTTAGACTACTTTTTTATTCATTTGTCTAATTTTTATGATTGAAAGTCAGTGGTTGAGTGCTCATACACAGTCAGTAAAACTAAATTAAAACGCCCTGTACACAAAACAATGAACCATTAATTTTCAATTGATTCCAGGTGCTGAGTGCAGTCCAGGACGTGGTGGAGATCTGAACAAGTTTGCCCGATTGGACTCCAACCACCGATTTCGCTTCTTTCCCCCTGCTATATGGAATTCTTCATCCACGTCATTTTGTGCTCCTGATTGGGGAGATTGCAAACAAAATGTAGACATTTGTGATAACACCAGACAATTATGAGCTTTGGTTTCAGATGTTCCAGCCCAAAAGATTGGACATGGCTACCAGTGATGTGCTCCAGGTTGATTGCTCTGGCACCAAGTCAATTAGTTAGTCTCCAACTTTTCAGATAAAATACATCTCTCCAAAACTAACCACTTCCAACGTGTCTAATTCATCTGGAACAGCAACAGCCTTTGACATGAATTTGAAAGTGTTTGTGCATTGGTCTACTTGGTCTTCTTGTAAGTCTGGAGCACCTGGTAGGATTCGAACTCGAAAGGGTTGGCCAATTATTCGAAAATTTCATAATTGCAATAAGGATGTGATATGTAGGGTATTGCCACATTGCAAAAGTGGACCACACCAAAAAGTTCCAGCCGAGTTTTGAAGAGAACTTGTTCATCTCCAGTCGTGACTATGAATGGCTGATGCCACTGCACACACTCATCGAAAATGTGGAGGAATTTGCTCGTACTGGAGTTCCACTTTTTAGGTAATTCCCCCTTTGCTATAGCGCTGGATCTGTCTGTAGTATGTCACACATTGAAAAAAACAAGATTAAGGTTGTTCCGTCAATTAGATCGAAAATCTGATTACACCATTCGACTCAGCGTGGTTGATTTACTGTCTGAAAGAATTATGAAAAGTTGAACTCGACTGTCTCACAAAAAAGTTATGGCCACTTGAAAATTCCCAAAAACCACAGGGGGGACCAAGGCAATTTCGGGTGTTTTTTGAATTGCTTTGGGGGACCAAGGCATGATTTTATGTTCAAATCCTGGTGGCAGCATGCATCATTTTTGTACAGTCAACCCTTCGTTAATCCGCCACCCGGTTAATCCGCCACCCTCGATAATCCACCACCCTAGGGCCGGTCCCAAAAAAGCTAAAGTTAAGTAAAGGTAGGGTAATTGCACCTCGATAATCCGCCACCCTCGTTAATCCGCCACCTTGAGGCCGGTCCCTAGGGGTGGCGGATTAACGAGGGTTGACTGTAACGTGTGCTCCCCATGCAGGTCCTCGGCGCCTACGAATTGCCACATCTGTGGCAACAACATATTCTAGTGGTTGGAAAAAAAGGAGAATGAGTAAGTTCTTGACGTAATTCATAATTACCGAATTTCCTCTAATATGACTTACTTTTGGAAAACTTCTCTCAGGCAGGTTACCAATTATTTTGTAGCCAATGAAATGAACTCCAAATTGCGTGGTAACTTGCCTGAGAGAAATCTTTAAAAATGGGACGAAAAAACAATGCCAAAAATACGATTTTGAGTCGGGAGAGGGGGTTTAATTATAATAAATACGGTATCTATTTTTTTCCTACAGTCATTTGATCACAACTTTTTTGAGCTCAAACTCGGTTTTTTTAGGCTTAGGCAGGGGGTAAGGGCTTAGGCAAGGGTACGCCAGCATATTTGAGGACCAGTGTTTTCCAAATCAAGTCGAAGGCTAAATCGAAGCGAAATTGAAGTTGAGGAAATTTAAGTCGAAATCGAAGGCGAATTTAATCATTTAAATCGAAATTATATTCGTAATCGATATCAAAACCTTAATTTTGTTTTACTGTTATTTAATGATTTTTTCTGAAGATGATGCCAGTACACTTTATAGTACCAATTATCGTAGCAAACGGGCCGTTTTTGGCTAAATACTATACCGAAGTACTATTTCCAACATACCGAAACCGAAAATGGTCAAAAGACTGGGGAAATTCAAAAGTTAACATTCTAAAAAAAGACCAAGTTTCAAATTTCCCGTAACGCGACTCCATTGTCTTCATCATTCAAGTAACTTGAAGTGTTAGGGACCACAGCTGCCGACATGAAGAATATTGGATCGAAATCAATAGAGTTTTTATCCATCTTTTTGCCAAATCTTTTTGTCAAGCAAACTTCTGAGCTTCTCGGCTGCATCTGAAGTCATACCAGTCTGAAAAGCATGCGTTACGCACTATAAGAGTAGAAATTGGTAACCTCAAATATGTCCAACGACCTGTACATAGCTTTGACGTATCGGTAACAGTGAGAGACTGTCACAGTCTTCTCAGCTTGCACTCGAATCAAAACGTCCGCAAATATTTTTCTTAAAGGGTAGATTTCTTGTAGAGACTAAATTAGATAAGTGTAGAGCAAGATAATAAGCAAGATAGAACTTACCTGGTTTTCGAACCTCATCTTAGCATCCCCATCTCTTCAGTTTCTGTGAAATTACCCCAAATTTCATGGCGGCTTCTTTTTGTACGTTGCTTGCTGGTTTGACTTCTGCTTCCATAATTGACATCTAAAAAATAAAAGATTGCATCAGAGCAGAAAACAGGGTAGACTAAATTCGACAAAATGAAAAATAACAATATAAAACAAGACAAGCAAGGATTGCAATTTTAAATTTACTTCAAGATAAATCACAATTTCGACTTACAACTTATCAAAGTGTTTTCTTTTACAATTTAAATATCTTCGACTTCGATTTAAATTTCTTCGATTTCGACTTCGACATAATTTCGACTTCCTCGACTTCGATTTTGAAAACACTTGTTAGTACGGACTCAAACATGTTTCCCGACTTAATTTAGAGCTCAGTTCAAGCTGGATTGGGATATTAAGTTGTGATGAAATGAGTACAAACCATCTTTTTAAATCCAGAAATTTCGAACAAGGTTATGAGGGTTTCAGCCCCAAAATTTGACATGAGCTGTCCCAATGGATTAATATGTTTGAGACCCCTATCCTACTGAGCAATTGGATTTTTTTGTAAATTGACCTGCAAAGATTTGGTCCTAAAGTGAAATATTGGTTTGTTTTTTGTTTTATTTTTATTACTAATTTGATGTGTTATTTGAGTGGAGTGCTAGCAGAAATATTGACAATGAGCAGGAAGACCATATCTCAATGCACCTCCTACACCAATTCCAAACTCTACAGAGACAACTACAATGGAATGTGGAGAATGATCTTAAAACCTATAGCAGCAGTCACCGCCCAATCCAAATGGTATCATGACAGAAGTATTGACTCCAATGTGGAAATATTCGCCACCCCTTGCTTTTACTGGTATTACCCCAACATATTTGGCTGTTGCTGGCATTGATTGTGTTTTAGGAACAAAACAGATGGTGGGAAAAGAGTGGTGTACGGCTACCCCTTAATCTCCAACGAATATTGTTCCTAGACACATTTCTCACAACCATTTCCAACTACAATGAATACTTTTTGCTTGTTTTAATTACTACAACAGACATTTACATCTATGGTCTACGTACAAAATCGTGTTCTTGGCATTGCGTTCTAACCCACTTTTTAAAGACAGCTCTTAGGCAAGTTACCCTTCAAATTGTAGCCAGTGAGATGTGCTACAAAATAAAGTATAAATTGCCTAAAAGAAGTCTGCAAAAAGTGGTTTAAAAATGCAATGCCCAAAACACCATTTTTAATTCAAGGGTGCGGCATAGTTAGAGGAAACACGGTAGGGGTACTCATCTATTAGCCAACAAGAGCCAACAAGTTTGCAACAAAAAACATTTCTGTGATTTTTTTAGCTTTATTTGTTGCAAAAATAATCTCTCTGCAAATTATCCGTTGCAAAATTCAAGCTGACACTAGTCTTAATGACTTACAGGGTGGGGCATTATAAACACCCTATTTTGTTTTTGGCATAACTTTTTAAATTCGCGGCACGGTACAATTCTGGTATACACCCAGCACTCAATTCTGGTATACACCCAGCACTGGTATACACCCACACTCAGTGCTGGGTGTATACCAGAATTCAGCCCACGGCACTTTGGCAACAGGGTTGGCAACAGTTATATCGACGTTTTGAAACATTTCGACTTTATTTTTTGTTTTTGAGCACAAAATTTTGAGCATGTGACCCCGCAACTGAAAGCCTAGGATAGTGGCCATACATTGGTATGAAAATTTATTAATTTGGCTTACAAATCTGTTGTAATGAAAACAATTTCGGGTCAGACTACCAGATTTCGGCATCGGGTAACCGAAATCGGGTAGTCTAACCCTAAATTGTTTTCATTACAACAGATATTTAAACCGATTTTAAAAACAACGAAAAAACGACGAAAATTCGACGAAACCCTTCAATTTTCGTTGTTTTTCGTCGTTTCTTAAAGGGTCCACCCCGAAAGGTCCCCGCCGAAAGGTCCCCGCCAAAAAGTCTCCGTTGAAAGGTCCCCGGCCGAAAGATCCCCGGCCGAAGGGTCCCCGTCCAAAAATTTATTTCCATCTTTTCACTCAAATTCATCAAATCATTCATCTTTAACGACAAATTTATTCAGAAAAGACAACTAAAAGAATTATAACAACTAGAGCTGACAAATTAAATCATTCCATAAACATATGAGATTCCTTTTAGTTTTTTCGATGAGTGTGGACTGGTCGTAGTTCTCCAAAATTCTGACGAGCTTTCTATTGGCCTGGACGTACTTGTCGCGCTTGTGCGGAGGTTCTTCACCAGCAATTGAATTGACGTATTCCAAGTCCCTTGATCTTTGGCACTTCTTCAGTCCATCGACCAGTTCGGTTTGGAGTCGGCGATGCGCAGCTTCAGATTGATTGTTGGTTCGGGCTTCCCCATCAAGCGTTCTCTGGTAGACTGTCCACATAGCGTTTTCGAAAGGCGGAGTGCGGCGACCGTTCCTCGTGAGCTGACCTTAAAGAACATATTTGAAAGAAACATGAAAAAGAAACGACCTACAGCATGAGTGGAAAGAGTATTGAACTGTTTATTCAAACTTCCACATTTTCCTCAAAGCTAAATGCTTGCACTCTTTCCAGTAACTCTTCTAACTTTAGGTCTTATTCTCGCTTTCGGCTGACTCCACTTTTTGCAAGCACTTAATACGTAGTTCATGGAAGTCAGAGTGTAGGCCAGAAAACCAGGCACTTAAGTGCATTACCATTAATTGGAGGTTTACGACTCCGCAAATTCCATTCACTATAGCCCGTACTGTAAAAATATCTTGACCTATTTTTCTGCTTGAGCTGGAAACATTCGTGCTTTCATGAAAAGTGATTTTAGTGCTCGAAAATAGAGTTTTTAACGTCGAGACATTCTTGCATAGTGCTTTCTGTAAGGGCCTTTAGGTTTTACCGATCACAAAAATCTATTAAACTCACCAGCCTGTAACTTACCAACAAGAAGTCGAACCTTTGCATCGTCAGGCAGAGCGAAAACACGTTTTCAATCACGGAACCATAGCGGCTTCACCAATTTTCGAATGTGAGATCATCTTCATGTACCGAAAACTTCCATCCGGGATCCTAAGGACGACATGAGCATTTCTCGTTACCTAAATTTGAATGAACACCGGCTTCCCGGCCAATTTATCGCGTTCCGACAGTAATTTAAGAATAACAGCATTTTGCTCACTCTGAGCTTTCATCAAAAGAGCATTCTGCTCAAGAAGCTGTTTTATATCTGCAGGTTCCATTTAAATTTTTGCAGACTGCGCCAATATGTTGTAACGCTGTATAATATGGCAGACGCGGAACACGAAGTAAACAGTATAACTTTATATAACACAGCAATAACAACACGATAACAATAACTAACTATATGATCACTTACTATCAAGCCACAACACTAGAGTTAACTGCACAACATATCGTGTCAGGACAAAACAACATTCAAATATTCACATCGCCACAACAGACGAGAACGAAACGACGAAAAACAACGAATTCGATGAAAATTCGACGAAAGCATTTTCGTCGTTTTTTCGTTGTTTTTAAAATAGATTTAAATTACATACCGTATTTCTTCTAATTGCCGCACATGTGCGCTTATTTTTCAATCACCCGAAAATCAAAAATTTTCAAATTCGATCTAGAGATTTTCGGGTGCTTAACCAAGATCTGAAAAGTGGAATCGGTAGAGCTCGTGGGAGTTAAGAAAATGCATCAAACAGCTTAGCAAAATATTCACTCTGCTCCGAGATATAAGTCTTTAAAGTTAGGGGTGTGCGGTAATTAGAGACTGTGCGGCAATTAGAAGAAATACGGTATCTTAGCTTTTCGTTGTTTTGAGAACCATGTTTGAAAGCTAAATAGATGAGAAATTGAATGACACCAAAAATGCATGGAGATGTTTATTTAGTTTCATCGACAAAATAACATAATTTCAGTTATACCTTATTGTTACTTTAAGTGGTCAAAAGTTTAATTGAGTATTTAGCGCAACGACGAAAAAAAACAAAAAATGACCAAAGTCTATGTTTTTCCAAATTTTTCAGATTTTGGTCATTTTTAAAGTAATCGATTTTTTTCAAAAGACCATATCTCAACACTCAAATTTTCAAAAAATATTTTGTAAATGGTATATGTTGCTCTTGACTGCGCTACAACATAACGTTAAGATGTTGTCGTTGCGCTAAATACTCAATTAAACTTTTGACCACTTAAAGTGACGAAAATGAGGAATATAAGCGAAATTATTGTTATTTTTGTCCGATGAAATTTATGTATGTTTCAATAAACATTTCCATGCATGTTTGGTGTCATTCAATTTCTCATCTACAGGGTGACAGTATCCGAAGTGCACTTCCCCCCTCCCCCCTCGAAAATTTTTTGTACTTTTTAATAAAAGTACCCATTTTCAGTTGAAAATTTTTATTTTGAGGCAGCCCAGTAGGCGACAATTCTCAGCAATCCCATTCATAAAGCAGAATTTGAAAACTTAGACGCTGAGATATGACCTAAAGTTGGAGTGTCAATATTTGAAAAAATGACCATTTAACTTTACTCCACCTTAGGGTCATATCTCAGCTACTAAGTATTTTTTTCAAATTCTGCTTTATGATTCGGATTGCAGAGGAATTTTCGCCTACTGGAGTGCCTCAGAATAAAAATTTTCAGCTGAAAATGGGTACTTTTATTTAAAAGTACAAAAAATTTTTCGAGGGAGGGGGGTGCACTTGGGCTTTTACGCTACAGCGTGTGTCGAAAAAACTTGACCACCTAAAAAATGGTGTACGTAACACCTTGCTTGGCCGACTTCCGTATTTTCCGAAAATCTCCTCAGTGTATGACTATTGATTGCAGTGGTGAATCGTTCTACTTATACATATAGTTTTTTCTGTTCTGTTACTTGCTGGTTTTGAGAAAAGGCTCTATGCTTAGAGAACTTACACTCTTTACTATGCCGGAATTCATATTGGCTGTAAATGTTATTTCCTATGAAAAACATTTCAGAGGAGTAGATAAAATCTGACTTGCGTTAAAAAATTGCTTTAGAAAATTGATTTTAATTGTTCTAGCAAAGTGGTCAAGTTTTTTCGACACACCCTGTATTCAGCTTTTGAAAGATTTCGTCGAAGTACCGTGAATTTGAGAAGTTATAAAAAAAGTGTTTATAATGCCCCACCCTGTATTTTTGCAGAAATTCAGAAGGCATTAGAACTGAGAAAAGTTGACATGTGATTAAAAAGCTCAACGCATCTAGTCGTCCAAAAGCTCACGCACTTTTACCAACTAATTTGTGTATTCCAAGTATGCAGACGTAGTGTGTGAAACTTTTATTTTTAGAGTTGGTTAAACATTGATATTTACATCAAAAAACTGGCATGGCGACATTTACGTCTAGGGATGTGCGCAAGGTCGTTTGCGGACTCGTTATTTTACGGCTGCGGCAGGAGTACAGGACAGATTTTAATAAAAACAACTATTGGCCGATCAATTTATTGTCCTTATAGACTGTGTTGTTGGTGTTGGAAGGTATTGTCCAAAACGATGTGGGCTAAATGACTACGCGAGATGTGGCTAAGAAGAGATTGGCAAACCGAGACTTGGCAAAATGTGATTTTTCTAAATCAGATTTGTAGCGAAAAGTAGCTAAACAGACGCCAGTCATGGTTTCACAGCTAAAACGTTGGTAAAAATGGTTTCGCGCGTTTTTGAACTAGTCAGTATAGTCACGGCGTGTCAAACGGACATAGGACAGTTGGCATCGGACAGTTAGCATCGATGCCAACTGTCCACTTGGTTATGTTTCAATGACGATTCCTATTTTTAAGTAATTTTTTTTATTCTAATCCACTCTAGTAACCAAAATTTTGTCAGGAATCCGAGTCATTGAACACAATTCGTAAAAAGTGCTTGGTTGTTGAGATATAAGCTAAAGTATGAAAACAGAGAGTAATTTCCTAATTTGGATCATATCTCAACTACCGAGCACTTTTTTTTTTAAATTCTGTTCAGTGATTCAGATTCATGAGGAAATTTTGGCTACTAGAGGCACGTTCGTTCAAAACTCTCATTTTAGTACATTAGAGAAAAGGAGCGCGAAATTGAAAATGTTCAAAAGCGATCAGTTTTGTATCCTCTTAAATTCCTCTGTTAAACCTGACTGGTTTTATATCTCCGTCCTGAATATTTAAACTCGGAGCATTAGCCATTGTCAGATCTTTCGAACAAGCTATCACTCGACCGTGAAACATGAAAAAATTGAAAAGCACAGGAGATTTCGTTGAAAAGTTTCATATATTTTTTTTATATTTGCTCAAATTGATTTCAATTTTTGCGGTGTTTTTTGTTGAGTAATGGTTAAGAGAAACCGGATGCCTTGTAGAGAATGAAATTTTCTACGTTTAGGTACGAAAGAAGCAAGCAAAAAATGCAATTTTAGGGTGTTTTATGCAAAATTTAGATGAAAATCGCAAAACACCCTATTTTTACTCGGAAAAATGTCACTTGTTTGCTTTAAATGGCTTCTAGTTTTAAAAATTCTGACTTTACAATAAGTGATCTGACTTTTCTGGTACCTGAATATACAGCTTACATTTACAAAAAGAAGTACAAAAAAATTGTGGTTTTCCACTTTTTTCAATTATGTTCGTATTTTCAGGAGGTCCAGTGGTGGACATGAGACGTGCTGCTGTGGTATAGGAAGAGCAAATATCAAACCAATCTGTCACTCTGAGGACTGCGCAAGAAACAATGACTGCGAAGTATAAGAAAATCGCCAAAGAAACAGCTAGCGCAAGAGCAAAGGAAGCGACAAAAGTCTGGATCGGTAAGTCCACGTAGTGTTTAATTGTTTTACAAATGTAATTTTCTATCCTAGCAGGTTTGGCCAGAAAGAAAGAAGAACAGTCAAAGCAAGCTCAGGATAAAGCCAAAGCCATCCTATCAGAAGAATAAAAAGAATTAGTCGTTACTAGATGCAAGTGCAGTGTCTCTCGAAATCTCTGAAACGAGTGACTCACAAAAATCAGTTTTTTGTGTGATTGATGTTTCGGACTTATCTACTTCTGCAGCTTCTACTTGTGGCTCTATGCTACTAGAAATTTCATTTCACGTGTTCGTCTTCCAGGTATTTCATGGTCTGCAGCGTCTATGGAAATGACGGACGGAGGGAAGATCGTCTGCATTAACTGGCAAGGATGACGCCAATTTTGTTGCTGAAAGGACTGTATATGCTGCTCAAGCCGGGTTTTCGAGCTCGAGCGGAAAGAGCTTCAGGATTTGCTCCAGCTTGATCTTTGTGTGGCCGCTAAAATTGTCCAGGAAGAAGCACCTTCGATTCTGTCGCTTGAGTTTGCGGTACCATTCTTTGAGCCATGCTTCGAAGATATCTGCTGAAACAAGTGAAAAGTAAAAATAATATGGAGTTTATCAAAGTTACCAGTCATCCACGCCTGTTCGCTTTGTTCTGGACAGGTGGCTCTTTGTTCTTGAAGCATCTCGGCTTGGCAGATTTTCCGATCACTAGCAACGGCAATTTTTCAGACCCACTCAGGTTCGATTTAACCAACACTGTAATTCGCTCCTTGCTCTTCTTGCCTGAGGTGCATCGCTCGCCTGTAAGAAAAAGATTATAGCCGATGAACCAACAAAATTAATCAACTTTGAAAGCCAATGTTTTGTTCGGAAGAGGCCGCCAGAAGAAGATATGTTTCATCGGCATTGAAAACATCATCGGCGAAACTTGGATATTGCTTTTTCAGGATTTTTTTCTGCCAATTGCCTAAAGCTGCCATGTCGATTTCCCCGGCTTCTCCCTGATTGCTGCGGAATGTAATCGAGTGTCGGTGTTTGAACTTGTGCAGCCAACCCTCACTTGCTTTGAAATTATCGACGCCAAGAAGCTCTGCCAGTTGCAATGCCTTTTCCTAAAAATTAAAACAAACAAGAATAAAGCAAAGAAAAATTTTATCATGACTAAAGGACCGGTGACTGCAACATTCTGGCTTCCGATCGACTTAATCCAGCAAAGGACTGCATCTTCCAGATCTTCATGCTTGACTGCTCTCAATTTCGATCGCTTGGCTTCTCCACCTTCATCAATTGCACTGAGGATTGCTGCCTTGCTTGCCAGAATTGTTTGGACCGTTTATTTCACCATGTTGAATTGAGAGACGAGCTGCGCCAGAGATTTGCCTTCTTCAGAAGCTTCGATGACCTTCTTCTTTTCTTCGAGAGTTTAGACCCGCCGCTTTTTGCTTGGAGTGTCCATGATTAGCCTAAAGAAAAAATAATTATAAATCATAGCAAAAAAACACAACAAAAAAGGAACAGTAAAAACAACAATGAAACAAAAACAACAATGAATTTGTAATCCAAAATAAAATATTTTCGTTGTTAGACGAAAAAAATTTGAAATTTGTACGGTATATGGAGAGTCTTTTTATTGCTCGGGACCGACCCAGGGGTACGTTATATAGAAGGGTACGTTATATAGAGTGTACGTTATATAGAGGGTAACTTTGCCTTAATTTTGTTCAAACTAACCAAATGCTGGCCAGGGGTACGTTATAGAGAGGGGTACGTTATATAGAGAGTACGTTATAGAGAGGGTTGACTGTACTACTAAAATCTGAAAAAACTCTCTGTTACGTTGTAGAGCGATATCTTTGCTATCTTTTTAACAAAATTGTTCCCTGAAGTCGTCACCAATTGAGGCTTTGCAGTTTCACATGGGGCAATACTTTTTTCTCAGAAAAAATTCATTGCCCGTTTCACATGTATTTTCTAGGCGATTAACAACTTTAATAGGTATAAATACGATGAAAGCACACCTAACACCTTTGCATTTTTTTAATTTGCGAAAAAAAGATTCGTAATGTTCTGTTTATTAATTTTGTTTGTTATGCTGAAGCTAAATACCCTTTTCTTTATTGAATAAAATATAAATAAGCAGAAAAGTTCAGGCTCAGCAGGTGAATTTTGTAGTAAACTGGTAAAATGTTAAATTTAGCATGTTATTATAAAAATTTAATATGGTGCTCACTCATTCAGCTGACAAAAATATTTTTTACTGATGGTTTCAAATTTTTAGTTGGCTGTAAGGTTCATTTGGCTGTTTATTTGGCTGTAAGTTCAGGGTGGGGCATTATAAAGCACAACGACAACATCTTAACGTTATGTTGTAGCGCAGTTCAAGAGCTACATATACCATTTACAAAATATTTTTTGAAAATTTGAGTGTTGAGATATGGTCTTTTGAAAAAAATCAATTGCTTTAAAAATGACCAAAATCTGTAAAATTTGGAAAAACATAGACTTTGGTCATTTTTGGTTTTTTCAAAAGACCATAAGGACCATACCCAAAAGACCATATCTCAACACTCAAATTTTCAAAAAATATTTTGTAAATGGTATATGTATCTCTTGAATTGCGCTATAACATAACGTTAAGATGTTGTCGTTGTGCTAAATACTCAATTGAACTTTTGACTACTTAAAGTGACGAAAATGAGGAATATAAGCGAAACTATTGTTATTTTTGCCCGATGAAATTTGGGTATGTTTCAATAAAGACTTTTTTGCATGTTTGGTGTCATTCAATTTCTCATATATTCAGCTTTCAAATAAAAAAGATCTTGCCAAAGTGCCGCGAATTTAAAAAGTTGTGCCAAAAACAAAATAGGGTGTTTATTTTCCACTCTGTAATTTACACCTTTAGTTTAGTGATTCACTCCCTAAAATTTGAAACCCGAGGTAAATTTTGACGCTAATGACGTATACCACAAAGATTAAAGTAAAGATTTAAAATTTGTGCCTATACAAATAAACAGGTGTATAAATTAAAACACTAGTTTTTTTTCTGCGCTGTGGATAACGAGAGTTTGCTCATTACTGTATATCTTTTATTCTTGCCTTATTCTAGCGCCATAATTTATGTGGTCTTGCTTGATTTTGCGTAATATTTGAGAAATTGAATGTTTGAAAAATTCGCAGATTTTTTTTGTCTTATTTTTGTGCCATAATTTATGTCTTTAATAAAAGGCCTTTATGCCTATCTTGTGCAGAATTAAACTGGCTATTCGAATATATGAATTGTTTTTCACGGTCCAGTCCACACAGAGGTTTTATGAGGCAAAATATAAAAAATGTCCGATTTTGCAAAGCATAACTTTTTTTAGTTTTTACGGGTCTAGTCTCTAAAAAATTTGTCACATGTAGGCAAAAATATGTCATCTGGAAGCCCTGGATCTGGGCTATCTCCTAGATAAAAGATCTCTTCTTGGTACAGTCAAAAGTGGGCTTTCCCAGCCTTGTAAAAATCTTCGTTGCGGGACGAACATGAAAAATTTTGAATTGCATTTTTGACAAGGAAAAACGCCGTTTTAGGCAAAACGAACGGCGAAATCGGATTCAGCGTATCCAAATTACCCCGAATATACATTTGTCCCGGTCGGTCCTGTGAGAGTTAAACTACACCTCTCCATAAGCTACAGCTTAGGCGATCCTAACCAGTAAACTGATAATCTATTTAAAGGGGCATGCCACGCTAATAAAAGGTGGTGCCCGGGAATTCAATTTTTTTAAAAATTATTTAACTTCTGTAACTTCTGGATTTTTCAACTTAGTTTTTAACAAAACAAGGCCTAGAATTTAATTTTAGGTATAGTTTTGTCAGAAACCGAGTTGAAAAATCCTCAAAGAAGTTCAATGATTAAGAAAAAATTTGAATTCCCGGGCATCACCTCTTATAAACGTGGGCATGTCCCTGTGAGCAACCGTCGAAAAAAACAATATTGCATTCAAAGATTTGGCAGAAGTTCCTTTTACCGAGCCTTTTTATCAGGCTAGAAAAGATGTTTTTAGGTGCGGACGGACACGGGGAGAATTGACTGTATTGGGAAACTTAAGTGTGTTGGGAGCCTCTATAAAGGGCATGCTCGTGCCCGATGCAATAGTTCTTGCATTTCAAATGCGCGGGTACCAGGCACGCCAGATTTGAAATTCAAAATGGTTTTTAAATCATTTTGAATGTTTTGTTCTAGTGTGCCAATATTTTTTCGCTTGCTTTTTCTCAGTGTCCTCATGTGTACTGTCCTATTGACTGTAATGCTAATGACTAACGTCATTCTATCCTAAAGCTGTTAGTGTCTTTTCTATGGTTGCTATGTTGAAATGAGTGGTCTTTACGTATTTTCAGCCTCTACTCGGATAGCTAAGAATACGTCGTTCATGGAAGTTCATGGCAGTGTAAGCTTGCCTTCAAAGCATTGCATTGATAGGCTTGATGATCATTCCATTAACTGTAAATTGCATATCACAGACCCACATTTTTGTTTTAGTTGAAAACATTCGTAGCGTTTTCATAAGAAGGGACCGTACTCAGAAAAGGGTTTTCAGTGTGGCCAGTATCAATCAAAGAATTTTCTGTATGGCCCTTTAGGCTTTACAGCATCAGAAAACGGTTGAACTCACGTGTCTGTAACACTAATTACGAGCCTCACTTTAGCATCTTCCGGCAGCTGACTTCCATCCTGCTCGACAATAGATCCATATCGCAGCCACCAGTTCTCAAATGTAAGGTCATCCTCTGGCATGTAGCGGAAGCTTTCAATACGCGCCCCCAATGAAGACATGAGCGTTTCTTTAGTACCTGAAATTGAAAGAACACCGGCTCCACCGGCAGAATTATCACGCTCAGCGAGCAATTTCAAAATAACAGCATTTTGCTCCTCTGAGCTTTCATCAACAGAGCATTTTGCTCAAGAAGCTGTTTAATATCAACAGGTTCCATTTTGAATTTTGCGACTGCGCCAAATATGTTGTATAATAAATAGGCAAAAGGAATGAGCGCTTGAATAAACAGAAGAACCTTTATATCAGAACACAATACAACAATACAACAATTATCTAATTAACTTCCTAACAATCGAATATACGAGACAATGACACGCAATTCGTGTCAGGACAAAATGTAGTGCAAAATACACATATCACCACAACAATAAGTTTATTTTATATAACGTTGGCTTGATGTACTTGAAATTTCCCTGAAATGTCCAGAGCTCTTTTGCTTCTCTTTTTTGACCATTCCGCAGCTGTGGCCAAGCAGTTGGTTTTTTCGTGAAAAATGTCTCGTACGAAACCCTAAGTAGTTTTACACACTTTATGACAAAAATAATAATAATTTGTTACTTGAGACCAACTGTGTACTCCGGCCAGATGCAGACGAAAGAGCTGTTTCTTTGACTACTTTCGGGTCGCCTCTGGGTAGTGAAGATGCATACCACGCCTCTTTAAGCTCATGATTGCATTTTTTCTTACTTTCCTTTATTTGGTTTGTAAAAAAATAAAATATTTGCCATTGCCTTACAGTAATTATAGAACGTCTAATGCTTTTCAACATGTGACAGGCGTCAACGAAATGCTGTATGTTTGGTTTTTCGGATGCTAAGTATGACCGCACTTCTGTATGCCTATCACTTGTAACTGAACCTATAAGCACTCCCAATTTTTCAAGACCCTGGATGCATCGTTTCACACCCTCAAGTTCCATACGAGTTGAAACATTTCCTACAAAAAATGATTAAATCTAGATGGTTGTGTTTTTAGAACCTGTCTCGCTTTTTCCGATAGCTTCAAATCTTATTATCTGTTTTGTTTCATTGTCAATGGCTGCCACACAACAAAGCTCTGCACTATACCCTGGACTATCATACTGTCCATCAACCGAAATGTCGATAGGGGGACCTGTTCTGGTTTGGGGGGGTGACACCCATTTTTTAAGGCAATTTTAGTCAAAAAAAAAACAGAATCCATCGCGTAGCACCAGAAGTAGGAAAACAGAAAATTTCACCAAAGTTCAAGCTAGCATTCTCAAAGAAAGTTCCCACATATTGTCCCACCCTCTTCTTACATTGACGTTTATTGCACTCCCATCGTTTTGAATTGAGTTTATGAGACTATAGCTAAAGCGAAAAAAGGGAGCTTTTTGCAAAAGTCGTTTACAAACCTTCATTTCATACCCACAAACACAATCTCTAGTGCGAAAGACAAGACCCATATTTTTAAGCCACTCTTCGAACGTGTCTTCCCAGCTGATCATTTTGTGAAAATTGCCTTAAAAATGGGTGTCCCCCAAACCAGAACAGGTCGGATAGGGCTCTAAAAAAATTATCATTTTATTTAGAATATTATTTCTATACTAGGATGCTTCTTTGTAGGGTTGTAGCCATTAGAGAGTTAGATTACAGCAGGCCAAACAAATGATCTTGCAAGCCTTTGGAATGTTGCAACACTCAAACCCCCAATTCGAGCACTTGAAAACACAGAAGATAATTTCTAATTTAGCTACTAAACTTTACTAACTTTTTTCCGACGAGGAGTCAAAGTAGGTGTAGATGAGACAGGGAATGTAGGAAAACCAATTTCATTTTCTTGATCTTGCTGGATCGATTGTGCTTCTCCGGGACAAATTGAAGCTCCTGGCTTGACCCCAACAAAGGTATCGTCACGTTCAATCAAATCGTTGTCATAAAAATGCGAAAATTTTTCAGTTGAAGAGGTAGAAATTGCAGGTAAGGGCTGCAATACTCAAGAACTGTGAACAACGACAAGAGATTCATATAATTTTATTTCAAAAATTATTTACAGATACACACAGCAAGAAAAAAAGAATGGCTAGAGATCACTTGTTCTTCTTTCGCTAATCCACTGAAAGCACCTAAAATAGACAAAAGGAAAAAAAGCAAGAAACGGCTAAAACATAGGAGGAACTTATCTAATGCAACCAGAGTTTTCATTGATCCGTATTTCATTGATCTGATCTGATCTGATCTGATAGCGGTATCAATGATAGTTTGGATCATTGATAGTCGGATCAGATCAGATCAGTGGCCAAAAATTTGGGGCCGGATCAGATCAGATCAGATCAACCGAATTTTGGCGAATTTTTTTTAGCCATTATCATTGATCCAGGTATCATTGATACCTCGGATCAGATCAGATCAACCGAATTTTGGCGAATTTTTTTTAGCCATTATCATTGATCCAGGTATCATTGATACCTTGGATCAGATCAGATCAGATCAATGGCAAAAAACCGGATCAATGAAAACTCAGTGATATTGGATCAGTGATATTGGAGTCTGGATCAATGATACTGGAGTTTTAATCAATGATACTGGAGTTTTAATCAATGATACTGGAGTTTAGATCAATGATAACTTTGATATCATTGATAAACTCCACTATCACTGATCCATTTTTATCCATTTACACCTTTATTATCATTGATCCAGGTATCATTGATACCTCGGATCAGATCAGATCAGATCAACCGAATTTTGGCAAATTTTTTTTAGCCATTATCATTGATCCAGGTATCATTGATACCTCGGATCAGATCAGATCAGATCAACCGAATTTTGGCAAATTTTTTTTAGCCATTATCATTGATCCAGGTATCATTGATACCTCGGATCAGATCAGATCAGATCAACCGAATTTTGGCAAATTTTTTTTAGCCATTATCATTGATCCAGGTATCATTGATACCTCGGATCAGATCAGATCAGATCAATGGCAAAAAACCGGATCAATGAAAACTCTGAATGCAACACCTTGAGCGCTTAGTTTTGCAAGTAGAGGCTGAAAATGCGTAAGTAGCACCAATTGTCCAGATAGTAACGACAGAAAAACATATCTACACACATGTTGCGAACTTATCAAGGTCTTCAGCACATAGAATTTAGAATCTTTTCATGGCTTGATCTTGTGGAATCCATCTTCAAGCACCAGGGGTGAAACGGAATTCCGATTTCCGTCTTCCGATTTCCGGTACTTTTTCCCTTCCGATTTCCGAAAAAATGGGTCAGATTTCGGAAATCTCGGAAGAAAAAATTTTGAAAGTTTTTTTTCAGAATTTTTTTGAATTTCTTCCGATTTACATCTTCCGATTTCCGACTTCCAATTTTGAAAAGTTTTTACTTCCGGTTCCAATTTTTGTTCCGGTTTTTTGTCTTCCGTCCCACCCCTGTCAAGCACCTAAAAATACACAAGAGACAAAAAGCAGAAGACGGCAAAAATATGACAAAAACTTATCTAATGAGAGACGACGTATTCTTAGCTATCCGAGTAGAGGCTGAAAATACGTAAAGACCACTCATTTCAACATAGCAACCATAGAAAAGACACTAACAGCTTTAGGATAGAATGACTTTAGTCATTAGCATTACAGTCAATAGGACAGTACACATGAGGACACTGAGAAAAAAGCAAGCGAAAATATTGGCACACTAGAACAAAACATTCAAAATGATTTCAAAAACCATTTTGAATTTCAAATCTCTGGCGTGCCTGGTACCCGCGCATTTGAAATGCAAGAACTATTGCATCGGGCACGAGCATGCCCCTTTAAGTAGAGTGTAGCTCTCCCAACACACTTAAGTTTCCCAATACAGTCAATTCTCCCCGTGTCCGTCCGCACCTAAAAACATCTTTTCTAGCCTGTACGGCACGGTACGAAAGGGTGTGAAGAGCGCTAGTGATTTTGAATGGAAATACCGCATTGTAGATAAGGCCACCAAAAGAAGGGCTTTGGCTGAATCGCAAATAACCACGCTAGAAGAGCTTTATGATGGCTTTGAAATAGATGAAAACGTCGAGGAGATCGACTTTATGGACAATGAACCCGATTTTGAGAATAGTGATGTGGAATTTGACAACGATGATATTGTTTATTGAAATAAAAATGTAGACGCCAAAAGATATTTTATGTCTAAGCAAAAGCTAAAAATAGCCATTACTTTTGTTCTGACCATAAAGGAAAATAAAAAGATAATAAGACGTGGCCACAAATTTATCGATTTGAACATACAAACAATCCAGAGGGTAAGCTCATCATGATCTTCACCACATAGAATATCAGATAGTTTGCTTCTTCTTCTTTCGCTCATCCACTGAAAGCACCTAAAATCATGGTTCGCAAAATCAGCAAAATTGCTGAAACGCAGCAAATTTGAATTTCAAATTCGTTTTTTGAAAAACAGCAAAAATGCAGCAAAAACGCAGCAAAATTTTTGCTGCGTTTTTGCTGCATTTTTGCTGCATCTGTATTTCTTTTCTTTTCTTGAATTTTATAGGGGTTTTTCAGAAGACATAACATCAGTAACAAATTGAGAAGGTTTTAAACGTTTTCTTTGATAAATTTTGACCGTAGATGAATAAGTGCAGCAACTTTTTTCGTGTCCATCCTATTTCTCGTGAAATCTCCGACAACACCTCGCAGCTCCTTGAATGCACGTTCACTTGCTGAGCTTGACCCTTGGCCAGATAAACATTTTTTCGCCAGTGGAGCAATTTGTGAACCATGATGTATTTGCTAAGCCATCTAGTCTCCGCTGGCATTTTCAGAGCTTTCCCTGCCGCTTCCCTCACCCTGTCGTCTTTTCTTAAAAGCAAGATTTCTTGCTTTTAAGATTTCAAGGCGCATCGGCACATTTAAAGTGATAAACAGTATTAAAAAAACCTCGCTTTCCCTATGATCTTCTCCAAGCATCTCAACTTATTAGCCATTGTGTTGCATACTTCTTTTGTGTGTTCCGGTAAATTTGAATGTTTGTAAATTTCTGTAGTTCTTTTAGCAATTGTAGCGCCCACATGGCACATACATGGCATATGGTTCCTTCCCCCAATTGTATTGACGTTTGAACCCTCATCGGTAGTAACAAAGAAGTTGGAAAAATCATTGTCTGTTATTCCTAGTTTGCTTAATTCTTCCTGTACAAGAGTAGAAACATTTTCGCTTGTCTTTTTTAGATTGGCTGGAAGAGGTGAGAACAGCAAGATAAGATCTTCTTTTTTCCTTTAAAACCAAAGAGTTAATTATCTTGGCGATGATTTTAAAAAAATACCAATTCAAGTTGATAAAGTGCCCAGTTAGTGCTATGTAGTCGACGTGGTTTTTGGCAAAGTCAAGCGTAAGACCTCAGCCATTCGTTTTCAAATAAGCAAGCTTTTCCATCAGCTCAGCATTTGCTTCTACCATTGAAGCCTCAATTCTGGAGCTCATTGTATTTGGAGAGGGTAGTAAATCACAGACTGCAACATTGGAGCCGCTCTGTACTGACTCGATACTAAAAGACACACCTACTGACAGTTAAAGAGAAGCTTAACCACTAACGTGAATTTTTGAAAGCACTCTAGGAAATTTTGGAAGCTCTTGTTAGAAACAATGCTGAAGGCTTGTGTAGAGGAAACAACAAATTTGAGGAGGGCTTTGTCAAAAAGATTCTTTGGAAGATCGCTCGACACTTTGATGCGATCTACTGTGACTCCTGAACAAACCAATTATAATAGCTTTTCAGTCGGTTAATCAGAACATACCGTTGCCAGTTACTGCTTCGCCTGTGGAAAATTGATCGACAAGTTGGAATTTTACAAATGACTAATTCTGTTGCTTGCCCGTTATTCAATAGACTGTCGAAATTGGCCCCAAATTCTTTGCTTTTCCAGGGCTCAGTGGTGTGAACGCCCTCTTTGAAAGAGATCTAAGAATTTTAGAAAATACAATACAAAATATGTGATGCGAATCATACCTTGTTGCGACGTCTTTTTCTCGGAATCTCCTCTTGCATACTTTCGTGGTCGCTAGCGGATATTTCACTCATTACGGTTATAACTTGACTTAAATAAAAACAAGTAATCAAATGTAAAAAACACAAGAACGAGTGAAAATAGAGCAAGTAATCAGATGCAGCAAAACGCAGCAAAAATTTTGCTGCGTTTTTGCTGCATTTTTGCTGTTTTTTGTTTAGTACGGAACGCCAGAGATTTTGCTGCGTTTCAGCAATTTTGCTGTTTTTGCGAACCATGCCTAAAATACACAAGAGGAAAAAAAGCAAGAGACGGCTAAAACACAAGAGGAACTTATCTAATGCAACACCTTGAGCACTTAGTTCTAGAGGCTGAAAATGCGTAAGTATCACCAATTGTCCAGATAGTAACGACAGAAAAACATACCTACACACATGTTGCGAGCTTATCAAGGTCTTCAGCACATAGAATTTCGAATTTTTTCATGGCTTGATCTTGTGGAATCCATCTTCAAGCACCTAAAAATACACAAGAGACAAAAAGCAGAAGACGGCAAAAATATGACAAAAACTTATCTAATGAGAGACGACGTATTCTTAGCTATCCGAGTAAAGGCTGAAAATACGTAAAGATCACTCATTTCAACATAGCAACCATAGAAAAGACACTTACAGCTTTAGGATAGAATGACTTTAGTCATTAGCATTGCAGTCAATAGGACAATACACATGAGGACACTGAGAAAAAAGCAAGCGAAAATATTGGCACACTAGAACAAAACATTCAAAATGATTTCAAAAACCATTTTGAATTTCTGGCGTGCCTGGTACCCGCGCATTTGAAATGCAAGAATTATTGCAACGGGCGCGAGCATGACCCTTTAAAGCTACAGCTGGGACCGATCCCGAGGGTGTTGCTCATAGAGAAGGTTGACTGTATTTACAATTTTTTCCAATTTTTATAATTACAATTTCAAATTATTTATAATCTTTTATACATGTGTATAATTTTTGGACCACCTAGATTATCCTGAAATAAATTTTAAAATTTTGTACCATTTTTTTCAAACAGGGCTTTCTTATCGTCTAATTATTTAGAATTAGAATTATTTAGGATATTTCTGCTAATTTCATAGCTATACATTATATTTTTATTTTGTTAAATTTTTTGTCTCAATTTTTTCAAATTTTTTATGCATTACCGTGTAGCCCAGGATCTCAGCTTTCTAACGAGTTATCAAACTCTGTTGAACAATATAGAGCGATTTTCGAAATACAGAGATTTATGGGTTGTACAAAACAACACAATTTTCAAACTCTTAAATCTCTTCATTAATAAAATTAACTTAACTTGGTAGTTCCATAGAAAGCTGAGATCCTGGATTACACGAAAAAAATAGGACAAAAACACAAAGAAAACTGCAAGTATAAATTTAATTGGAAATAGGGCACCCGGACATTTTCTATGAAAAATGGAATTTCTCCCGCGGAAGAAAGTTTTGTTCACGCACTTTTTGATTACGCATTGAGCTAATTCTCTCGGGACTAATAGACATTACCGAAAGAGAATTTTTTGTTCAATTCTATTTTGAATTGTACTTTGTTGAACTTCATGGCCTAAAGAGTTTTTGAAAGCAAAAATTTTTGTAGTTTTTCTGTGATTGTACTTTTGCACCTTTTGACTAAAGAGTAAAAGTAGTCTATTTATGCAGACTTCAGAACCAAACATCAATTAATCATTTAGCACAGAGATCCTTAGCAAGGTGTGTGCAAAATCAACAAACTGCGTGATTTTCGCTAAAAATTCAGCGAGACGTATAAAGACGTGATGATTATTGTAGCTTTTATTTTTTTATTGTATTTTTAACATAAATATATTACCACTTTTGGTTGATCCGCGGTCTTGTCTTGTAACGACCTGTGAAATCGCAATCCTTGCGATTTTTGCAAGGAGACTGACGAATCACATTTGCAAAAATATTTCCAAAATCGGACCGTAGGCGGGATCGAACTGACAAGGGACCCGCGCGAACTGTGAACTCACTCACGGCATTTCTGAAGTTTTATCGTGTAGCCCATAGTCGATTTACTTAGTGTAGCCGCGAGGGATTTTCCGGACAGAAAGAAAAAATTTGAGTACGAGACTAAAGACTATATTACACATTATAACTTTATAACACATCACCCACAGTTGAACGATGAGGGTTCATAACATATCACCCACAGTTAGATCGCATCGCACCGATGATAGTCCGCTCGCTAATTGCTCCATAATCTCTTGCTTCATTGCATCCATATTGCTAAAAATAAAGTGCTGAAAGCGAAATGCACATCCAAGAAAAAACCTAAGCCTAAGCCTATTCGAAAACCAAACGAATTTTAAAAAATTAAAAAAAACCATCCGGTTCCAATTTTTGTTCCGGTTTTTTTGTCTTCCGTCCCACCCCTGTCAAGCACCTAAAAATACGCAAGAGACAAAAAGCAGAAGACGGCAAAAATATGACAAAAACTTATCTATTGAGAGACAACGTATTCTTAGCTATCCGAGTAGAGGCCGAAAATGCGTAAAGATCACTCATTTCAACATAGCAACCATAGAAAAGACACTAACAGCTTTAGGATAGAATGACTTTAGTCATTAGCATTACAGTCAATAGGACAATACACATGAGGACACTGTGAAAAAAGCAAGCGAAAATATTGGCACACTAGAACAAAACATTCAAAATGATTTCAAAAACCATTTTGGGGGACCAAGGCAAAATTTTCACGTTTTTACACATTTCTTTAGTCTCATACTTAAAATTTTTCTTTCTGTCCGGAAAATACCTCGCGGCTACACTAAGTAAATCGACTATGGGCTACACGATAAAACTTTCAGAAAGACCGTGAGTGAGTTGACACTTCGCGCGGGTCCCTTGTGAGATGGAGGCCACAAAAAGTTTTTCAAAAATCTTTTTTTAGCGTTTTCCGAGAACAAAAAGTATGTTTACTTCGAAAATAATATTTTACTTAGGCACGTAAACATCCTTATTAACAAGATTTGTTTTAATTTTGGTAGTCCAAATCTTGTTTTTTTAGAATTTTACGACAAAATCTTATTTTTTAGCTCTAAAAGAGCAATAAGCACTGGATAAAACAGCATATTTTTTGCTAAAATGCCCTAAAATGTCCTTATGGCGCTAATGGAGAATCCGGTGCAAATTTTGTCTTGGTCCCCCTGTTGATTTTTTACACATTTTGCCTTGGTCATCCCTGTTGATTTTTTACACATTTTGCCTTGGTCCCCCCTGTTGATTTTTTACACATTTTGCCTTGGTCATCCCTGTTGATTTTTACACATTTTGCCTTGGTCCCCCTGTTGATTTTTACACATTTTGCCTTGGTCCCCCTGTTGATTTTTACACATTTTGCCTTGGTCCCCCTGTTGATTTTTACATTTTGCCTTGGTCCCCCTGTTGATTTTTACATTTTGCCTTGGTCCCCCCTGTTGATTTTTTACACATTTTGCCTTGGTCCCCCCTATTGATTTCTGTTTTCTTTGAAAGAAAAATTATTTATCCGCAAATGTTATTTCAGATAGAAATTAATATTTCAAAGCTTTATTATACACAGAATCACAAAATTACATATCATTTAATTTAAAGTTCATAATTATCAATCCTATAGATCATAGAGATTCTCTCAAAGAATAATTCTAAGATGTTATTGTTCTCAGCATTACAGTTTTGTCTGAAGACGGCATCGGCGATATAGGAAGATTTCAACGGCTCACTTGTTCCACGAATTCGCTTTATTTTATGCTTGACATGGCTCCAGAAGCCTTCAACCTTGTTGATGTGCACACGTAGCTTGTTGTTCTGCTGAATACATATACATAGAGAAATACATATACATAGAGAAATACATATACATAAAATATAAGGAAAGCAGAGAAGTACCTACTTTTCGCAGACCTCTCTGCACATATACAACCAGTCGACAACAGTGTGTATGTCCAAATTCAACTCACGGCAGATATGTCTATTATCGTAGTCGACAGCGAAAATATAACAAAGGACGAGAAGTATTGATAAAGGCAGGTTTGAATTAGCGAAGAAGGAGCCGGCCCTGATAGACTTCTTGGAGCAGTAAACACCTTTCGAAGTACAAATCCACTAAAATTTAAAAATAATGTTAGCCTAAAAATATCAACATCAATGAAATACTTGAATTTCGTCTTGACTGTCCGACCGTTTCACGACCCACATTTTCTTTTCGCACTTATCGCAAGACATCCCATTATTCAGCAAGTTGACACCGACTAAGGAGCTGAGCACATTATTGTTAGACATCCGGAAAAGATCGCGTAAGCACAATGATTCGAAGTCCAGCGTCTGACGAAGAGAATCGTGACCCACAAGAAGAGACATTATTCTACAAAAAGGAATATATAGATTGCAAAATACCAGATGGAGGAATATAGAACTACATAATGTAACGGCAAACAACAATGAATAGATACATGAAAATAATTGAATTCTTGAAAATAATTTTAAAAAAATCAACAGGGGGGACCAAGGCAAAATTTGCACCGGATTCTCCATTAGGACCTTATTTTCAAAAAAAAATTACCTGCCGGCTTTTATGGCAACGCCTTTTTAGTCATGCATTTGGTAAAATAGAAGAAAGTAGACATTCCCACTTACGTACAACTGAGTTTGGTCTAGAGGTGTACACAACTGGGAAATGACTGGGAATTTTGACTGTAGTCTATTTAATAAATAATTAGTCTTTTTTCTAGCAGTCTATTATTTTTATGAGAAAACACTAACCTACATCATCCTACTACCACAGCCATGGGCAGCAAAATAGACCCGCGATGCGTGGGCAAAATATCAGCTGCAGAAAATGCTATAAATCCATTGAGAATCAGTTTATTCTCCATTGAAATGGTCATCAACTTTGCTATTCTCTTTACTGCCACTGGATTCTCAGTGCTTTTGCTGAAGACAAAAACTTTTAGTTTAATTCCTAAAATACTGCTGATCAACGTATTCTTTTCTGCTTACAGCATCGCTTTCACAAGGTTTGCTGTTGCTACAGTATTTTTTCCTAATAAATAATTTTTTCCATAATAGTAACTGGGTCGAGTGGCACCCTGAGTGCGGATCTAAGCATTTTTTCCCAACATTTTTCAATCAAATGTAGCTTTTTAAATAGCTCATTTTAAAGCCTTATCTAGCTGCTAGATGGTATTAACAGAATTTTTTTTAATATAGAAAAAAATCATAGCCCTTCCCGCTTTAAAAAATGCTTAAATCGACACTCATTGTGAACATGCCTGGGCAGGTAAGCCTGCATGAGGACGGACTCAAACGTGTGTCCCAAACTTCAAAAACAGTGAAAATGATTTTTTTGACTTCTTCTCTTGGTTGTTGTAATTTTTTCCTATGCCTCTTATCCAGGGTTCCCATTTCTCCTTTTTAAAAAGGAGAACTGTTGACTAGAAAAAAAAGGAGATTGCCTAAAAATGATTTTTTATCACATTTTTTAAAGGAAAATACCAAAAATTCTGTCCTACGGGTACCCAGACACCTACTTTTTCATGGCGCATTTTCTGTAAAAAAAGAATTTAAAATTTTGAAACAAATCGTGGCAAAAATCACGTTATAAAATATTTGTTAAACGATTTTTTGAATTTACTGACATTTTAAAAGCGTGATTTTTGCCACGATTTATTTCAAAATTTTAAATTCTTTTTTTACAGAAAGATGCGCCACGAAAAAGTAGGTGTCTGGGTACACGTAGAACAGAATTTTTGGTATTTTCCTTTAAAAAATGTGATAAAAAATCATTTTAGGCAATCTCCTTTTTCTCTAGTCAACAGTTCTCCTTTTTAAAAAAGGAGAAATGGGAACCCTGCTCTTATCCATAATTTGGCCAAAAACACAATTTTTACATAAAATCTAATTTGCAGATTTTTCCTAATCTCTCATGCAATGAGCGATGGGTGGTTTTTGCAAAACCACAACTTTCTGTTAACATCTATCCAGACTTTCCACGATTGTTGTATCAACGTAAACACCTTCCACCAGGTGGCCCTGACCATTGATGGCACACTTTCTTCCTTTTTTCTCAACAGCTATAAACAATACAGTGGCCTTAAATTCATACCTGTAATGACCTTCTTGTGGCCAGTTAGTTTACTAGCCCGAAAAAAGCCAAAAAAAATTTACATTTTCAGTGGTCATGTTCACTTATTCTGTATGTTCTAGAAGTATCAGGTAGATTTTTAAGATTTTTTTAGTGAACTTTTTTTTTAAATGAAGTATTTAAGGGATCATTGAAACAGTCCCCCTGTTTCTGGCATGGGAAGGACTGAATGTGGCTAGTTGGCTGGCAAGTTTTTTTTACAAATTTACTGCTGAAAATGGTTCGGTTCGTAAATCTTTAGGGCTGCGGAGACAGGTATGTTGCGGTACTGTGCTGCGGTATTTTTTCATAAAGCCAAGTGCGGTAGCGGTATGCGGTATTTCCCAAATTGATGCTGCGGTATACCGCGCGGTATTGCGGTATTAGCAAGCACGTACTAAATGGTCATGAGACAGCTGGAATCATCAACCTATTTTCAACAAATGAACCACGAACATGCGAAGCAAGTTTATTCGTGAAACACAACATCAATAATTAAAGTTAATCAAAGGAAGATTCTTGTGCAGAAAAATCAACATCTCGGCGTTTTGCGGGCTAAGACTGGACCGCTTGTAGTCGAAAACATCCCTGGCCACAGAGAACGTTGATTAGCTTGCGATACTAGTAGCCGGAGCTGCGAGGTAACATCGAGCAATTCGTCTAAGATGGGTGTAGTCTTTCTGGTGATCCTCAATTGATTAGTTTTTCTTATTGTTTTGACCTCATTCACCAATGTATGGATACTTTCGAAAACTCGAGTGGATCTTCAAGAGTCCCGATGCATCGCTTTGCCAGGTATGAGTCGATTTCGGTCATCACATCTTGAGAGTTTTCCGCACCGTCATCCTCGGCAACGCTATACAAGTGAGTGTTTTGCGCAAAGAATGAATCCACATCGGCTTTTTTCAGCTTAGGAGGAGGTGAAATGTGCTCTAAAGCTAGTTTGATTAAAGTTCAAGCAGACAATCATCGACAAAATTATACCTTGACCATAGTTATCCACTTGTTCGAGTTCTTCTTGGATCCATTGACGCACTTTTTTGTTGAAATCATCCCTATTCGAAGCGTACCCTTCGAGAATCGAGGTTCTATCCATGGGCGAAAGAAGAGCCTTGAAGTTGCCTACTCAACGATAAGGAACGGGAGATTATTGTCGGCAAATAGGTTCACAATTTTCCGATCCAACGTTGAGATTCCTCCTAAATGATGATCATCAAATGATATTCAACTTTGATCGAAAGTTACCTTGTGACTTTCCGAAATGTGCATCCATCGTTTCCCTCTGCGCTATGACTTTCTCCTGATTCTTGGATTCCAGCTCGGCAAGCTTCTTTGCATATTCGGCATGGGAGGGGAGATGGGCCTTCAAAACCTGCAGACTTTGGTAGCTTAGTTTGAGCATCTTTGGTGGGTCGCACGCGTTGCATCGAGCTTCTGTGGATGAGATTTTCGTCAAAAGTGGACCGCTGATGCCATCGTTGAGCTTGATAGATCAGAGTAGAGACATCTTGTAGAGAACTGGAATGAATAGAACATAAAGACGAGATGCGGATGCGAAATGAAAATGGCGGCAGTTTTAGTTTGAAAGTTTCAAATTGAAACGTGAACCCGAAATGCCGCTAATACCGCGAGGAGTTGCTGCGGTATTGCGATATGTGAAAATATCTTGCTGCGGTATTTTCTTCACTAATTTTGCGCAGTGCTGCGGTATTTGCGGTAGCGGTATACCGCAGCTCCGCAGCCCTATAAATCACAAGTATTCTGGAAGCTGATTTTTAAATTAAGGTTATAACAAGGTTCAACGTCTAGGAAAACTATTTTGGGCAACAAAAGGCTATAAAATTTTGTATAAATTCCCCTACACATTGGTCAAACAAGCCAAAATAACTAGAGTGCTACCAGACGGGGTGGAACCTGCGCACCATTTTGGAACAACAAACACAAACGCTTATCCATTTTTCCACTTTCCAACTTAACTGGCTTCCACCCTTAAATAGGGCCCTTTTTGTAAAAATAAAACTTATATATTAGTCAGTTTTCAGATTAATAGTTGTGAGTGTTTCAGATGCTTACTTTTTTGTGCATAATCAATCGGCTGAGGTACAAGAAGTTGCAAGCAGGCAATTTGTCTAATAAATACCAGGTCAATTTCTACCATATACATTTTGGCTAACACAGCAAATAATGATAACTGATTTAGATCATAGTAAATATTCGAACTATTCGTTCACTCAACTTTTTGTCTGTTCTTACTTCTGCTCGAAACTTTATCACACTGACTATACTTATGGTGATTCACTTGTATTACAAACCCAAGTAAATTCAATGTTAACATTTAAATAACTTTTTCATTAACACGAGAAAGGTTGGTTGTGATTTCTGTCTATTCTGACTCAGAATTTCACGCTGAACACAATGATACAATTAGCTTTTGCACTTATAATTTAAAAAAGGATATCCAAGCAATTTAAAATTAGCAAAAACGTGACGTTCCAGATCATTGAATTTTCAACGTCTTTCAGGTGGTTCTCTTGTATATTCCTATTCCAACAAAGATAATAACATCTGAAAATGGTGAGCCGGATCAGAGCTATCTATTGCGAAAATTTTCTGTAACTTTGTACCCGCTAGGAAAATCCGGTTGCATTATACAGGGTGGTCTTTTATAATCTCCCTAGTTTGTTTTCGCCATAACTTTTTGAATTCGTGGTTTTTTGGCGAGATCTTTTTTGTATTCGAAAGAGCTGCTCTGCGCCGAGCGATTGGTACCAAATTTTGATTTTTGTCATGATTCTGTTGATCAGCTACGGCTTGTTTAAAAATGTGTCTTTTTAGATGTCTTTTTCGCCTCAGCAACGATCTCAGTGCGTAGAATGGTTTATCGAAGAGGGCAAGAGCGTATACAGCTTCCAGCAGAGACATCGACGTGAACAGAGAGCCAATCAAGCCGATCATGGAGTACAGCCTTGCCGTGAACGAACGAAGCACAGAACAGAAATACCGAGATTAGAAATTCAGAAAATATCCGAAATTTGTTGAAATTGTTGTTGATTTGTTTTGGTTATTTTTTTGGTGTTTCGAATAAAGTGTTATAAGCATGTTTGGT
Organism: Ditylenchus weischeri; assembly: GCA_029231635.1. Taxonomy (NCBI): domain Eukaryota; kingdom Metazoa; phylum Nematoda; class Chromadorea; order Rhabditida; family Anguinidae; genus Ditylenchus; species Ditylenchus weischeri. Next base: position 48,961 of record JAMRYI010000563.1, on the reverse strand, counting down.
ACCAATCGCTCGGCGCAGAGCAGCTCTTTCGAATAAAAAAAAGATCTCGCCGAAAAACCATGAATTCAAAAAGTTATGGCGAAAACAAACTAGGGAGATTATAAAAGACAACCCTGTAGAATCCCCACGCAGAGTGCTCGGATGGAGGAGATAACTTCATATTCCTGTTTTTCGACCCCGATATCATGAGAAAGCCGGCTGTTTTTTTAATTCTGAGAAAAAATTTTTTGCGAACCACAGGTGGAGGGGGGTATCATGGGTTTTTTAGTCAAAATTTGAAAAATTTAAATTGGCGCCTTTTGGTTCACTCAATATAACAAAAATCAAATTCAAAACTATGTTCAACATCTTCTTGTTAGTGGCCCCTGTGTGATTAGTGGCCCCCTTTTATTCCCTTCCCCTCCCAATACAGCCCTTAATCTCATTAAAATTCAGAAGGCGCCAATTTAAATTTTTAAAATTTTGACTAAAAAACCATGCGTTGGTTTTTGCGTGGTGGTTTGGTGGGTCTTATATTAGAGGGGGGTGTCTTATTTATTTTATTCAACCTCCAGGGGGGTCTTATATTAGAGGGGTCTTATATTAGAGGGGTCTTATATTAGAGGGGTCTTATATTAGAGGGGTCTTATATTAGAGGGTCTTATATTAGAGGGGTCTTATATTAGAGGGAGGGTCTTTTATTAGATTAAATAAGTAAATAATCCGGAATGTTGCCCTTTTAGAGAAAATATGTTAATCAAATAACTAAAGTATTTATTGAAATTTAGAAGGGCTGGGGTGTACTGATTTAAAACATATTGGGTTAATTAACGATCGTTATTTGACATCTTATAAGTATCTTATATAGTATTTGGCATGTGTGGGTGGGTGGGTAACGCTTTTTCACTTCGAAGGCCAGAACGGGTCGTAGATAGCGAAATCACTTTTGTCGCTAATACCATCGTGTTCCCAGAATGTCAGCTTTCGTTTAAAAAAGAACAGGCAAAAAAATGAGTTCTAATAGGGATATACCTATTTTTATGAATGAAGTCATAGCCCTCATTGAAATTTCGAAATAACTGTACTATACAAATAACTGTACTGTACTTTACTATAGAGGCGCCGAAAGGCGCCTGTGGTCCCTTGTTATTAATATTAAGGGAAAAGGTCGGCCGTCTGACTTCGATGAACATGCACTTGTGGTAGCCGTTGAAGAAGACGAAAGTTTGACGACAAGAATGCTGGCTGAGCAATTCGATGTTGATCACTTTACAATCTTTAAGTTTCTGTTTGCATTTCATCGAAGTCAGACGGCCGACCTCTTCCCTTTTCATCCTCCAAGCTTGTGTTGCCAGATCTGAAGCGCTGGAACCATTTGCGAATCTGGCTTTTCCCAATTGTTCCTTCCCCATAAAGTTCACTAATATCGCGAAATGACTGTGCTGCTGACCACCCTTTTTCGAAGTGATAGAGCATGACATGACGAAGATGCAAGTGGTTGTCGACGCGCATAGTTCTTTTCTTAATTTAAGGAAATAAAAAAGCTCAAAACCATGAGAGAGATTATCTAATTAATAAAATTTATAAGACGCCAAAAAACGATCGTTAATTATGCACCAACCCAATATATATTAACTAAATTTCTCACTTCTGCGGAGTGATAATAATATGGTACAAGCGGAACAGGCGCCTTAACAGGCGCCAAATAAACTAAAAAAAGAAAAAAATTTAAAGTCTCAGGTTCGAAGACCCCCTTGAGCATACCTGGTTTTTCCCACTTTTCTGGCAAAACTCAAAATTTTAAGCATTACATGTCAATTCTGATGAGTTTTCTGAACTCTACGACCCAGTTTACCCATAAAAACGTTAAGAATAAAGAGATCTGTAAATGGGAAGTGGTTTAAAAAACGTGACGAACATTTAGCGTTACATCATTCCTACAAAAATACTATATGTAGATTTTCTCAAATTTTAGAAGTACTATTAATACTTAATAAAATCCGAAATTGAGTTTTGTGAACTTTGTCCGACAATTCAAAATCTTTTCCTAATCATTGAACTTCTGTACGGATTTTTTAACTTGGTTTCTAACAAAACTATACCTAAAATAAAATTGAATGCCTTGTTTTGTTAGAAACCAATTTGAAAAATACTTTACGAAACTTAATGATTACGAAAAAGATTTGAATTGGCGGGCAGCAATTTTGAACGCACGGGCATGCCCCTTTAAATTTAGTTTTATACCGTGATCGTATCACCACTATTGGTTTTAGATATCAAAGCCTGCCAAAAGTGTATTTTGAAAGCTTTTTTGAATTTTTTAGGCTCTAATTAGCATAAAAACATTTAGCGTTACTGGCTTATACTCCTCCCAAAAATCGACTTTTCTATGAGTGGTCGAAAACCATTTGTAAGACATAATTTTGGCATGAAAAGGCTGGAAAACAATTAAAGAGGGACAAAGGGCTGTATAGGGAGGGGAAGGGACAAAATAAGTGCCACTTTAGGGGGCCACTTTAGGGGCATTTAAGGGAGGCCCACTGGCACAAAAATGAAGATGTTGAATACTGGGGCCTATAGCCTACCTATTGCATAAAGAAACTCTGGTATGCATGTTTTTATGCATCTAGAGTAACTTTCGAGTGATTTGTGTCTCAGGCATGTGTGCAGAGGCGTAGCCAGAAAAATCAGACGGGGGAGTATAGCACCCTCACCCACCCCCTGCCTACACCCATGTATGTGTGTGTGCGCATCCCAACTCCAAGCCCCCAAGCCCGCAAAGGAGACGCAGGGGACTTGAGAGTTCGGGATGCGTGCACTCAATTACCTTAGACATGATTCCGAAAAGTACTCTTGATCACAAAATGCAGCGTCTCTTTTTGCCACGGTTCAAGTTGAAAAACATGGTAAGACAGCCTAATATAGGCCTTACCTTCAAAACAAACCGTGTTGTAACTACTATAGAAAGGGTAATTATTTTTCAACTATTTCATTGACCATAATTTAAAAAATTTTAATAACTAATGCGGCACTATATGTGTCAATGAAATGTCTACAAAATACACCTTGGCCTCCTACCCCTGTTGCTTTTCTGTAAAAAAAAGTTTTCAATTTACTTTTCTCTAATCAACAACAAATTACATTCCAAAAATCAGTTTAAGCACCATGCCGTTCGCAACTTTGACATTACATTTCAACAGCTCAAACTCTTATATTTTCACAACATGTGTTTATGCAAAAAAGCGACCTTTGAAATATTTACAAAAAAGTGCAGTTCTGAAAGCATCAAATCGACCTTAAAAAATTAAAAAAGGAAAAAAGTCTGGTAATTTTTCGCCTGATTTTTTAAAAATCCGTCAGAGTCAGTCTGGAAAGTTTTATATTGTTTAAAAAAAACGGGGAGAAACCCTTCAGCCAGCGGCTGTACTTAATTTTGCAATTTCTTTGGAAAAATAGTAGAGTATTTACCAGCCTTTATTTGCACCTAAACTAGACAAAATATGCAATTCCAATGCCATTTAAGCCATCAAGTTGTTTTGAGGCATGTTACATACAGCCATAAATTCTTAACCGCTTTTTGAATGGGAGGGGGTACCTATTAGAGAAAATACGGTACAGTCGAACCTGGCTAACCCGTCACCCCTGGGGACCAACTTGAGCTGGCGGGTTAGCCAGAGTGACGGGTACCGAGGGTGTAGGATTACAAAGAGCAAGTCTCGATAAGAATAGTTTATTCGAGCAACTAACAATTCATCCACCCAAATCAGACGCTAAACAGTAGGGAAGAAGTCCTTGATCCTACTTTGCTTCTGCGACTTCCTTTGCTCTTGATAAAACACCTCATCCAAGGCGTCGCTGTGATGAAACACAAAAGGTTAAAAAAAATTGGCGGAAATTTGAAAACTTTTCCGCAATATGCTAGGTGACGGCTTATCAAGGGTAATTTTCTTTGTTGATTGTGGACGGAGGGTGACGGGTTAACAGGGGTGACGGGTTAATGGGGTTAAGAATAACGGAATTTCTTTCTCGGCCAACCAAATTTTTTTGAAGTGACGGGTTATCGGGGGTGACGTGTTACTGGAGTGACGGGTTAGCCAGGTTCGACTGTACTTTATTTCAAGATTATTCGGGATCCCAAATTTTAAGAATTTTTCGGATCATTCATTAAAATTTAATAAATACTCGATAAAGTGGCACTTTTTAACGAAAAATGACCAAACTACTTTATTCTATTCTTATTTCCAAGATTCTCAACAAGAGCCTTGCTTTTTATGCATTTCCCATCAAAAGCCGTACTTTATTAATCTCGGTAAAAACCTTCAAAACCCTTCAAGCCTATAGTTTGGAGGCTCGAGATTGACATTTTATGTATCTTGTATTGGGTTGATGCATAAGTCCTGCAACAACCCCAAAGTGACTTGCACTTTTTAGCGGGTTGCAAAATATTTTTATTTATAAAATATGCAAATAAATTCTCATGGGTTTCACAATTAACCTTTTTCTGCGAAAAATTTAATAAGTGAAACCCATATTTGCATATTTTATAAATAAATATTTTGCAACCCATCAAAAGTGCAAGTCACTTTGGGGTTGTTGCAGACTTTTGCATCAACCCAATATATTTTATATGGAATTCGAAAACTCGAAAATTTATGGTGGTTTGATTTTTACGACTAACATTTTTCATTTAAAGTTGCAAATACTATGACTACCTGCTGGCATCCCATGCTTACGACCTATTGATTGCAATGTATTCTCTGTGTCTACCTCTTCCATTACTTTTCACTCATGACCAACTTCGGAGACACTTTTTGTATGTCAATTTATATTTTGTATATTCAATTTTGTATGTCAAAACTTAGAAAAGGGCTAAATTTTGGGTGTAGACCCCAATTTGTTTTGGTCCCCCAAGCTAATTTTTTTTCGTAATTTTTTTTTGAATTTTTCAAAAAATAAAAATGTGTTAAAGTTATTTGAAAAAATTTAGCTGGAGGGATCAAGGCAAACTAAGGAACTACACAGAACTTGAGCAAGGGGTTTACACCAAAATCGCTACCAGAAAAGAATTTGTAATTACCGTATTTCCTCTAAAAACCTTTTTTTTAAATACCATGTGACCGAAAAGTTCCCGGACAAAGTTTAAAGCCAATTTTTTCAGTAAAATAAGAACAATGCATTTTTTGGTATCATCAGAAAGCCCTTGTTCTCCTCTCTTGAATAGTGTATCGCTTGTCGTTTTATGTCAATAAATTCCATGCTTTAGAATGTCCGATCTGAGAGCAGGCACTGTGCGACTTTGGGAAGAAGGGAAGAAGCAAAGTGAGATCGCTCGTGATATGAATGTTCCAAAGCAAACAGTTCCGGATGCCATCAAGCGATTTCGTGAAACAGGCCGCAATGAAGACAGAGCAATAAGTGGGCGACCAGCTACAGCAACCACTCAATCCGAAACTGTTTGCTTTGGAACATTCATATCACGAGCGATCTCACTTTGCTTCTTCCCTTCTTCCAAAGTCGCACAGTGCCTGCTCTCAGATCGGACATTCTAAAGCATGGAATTTATTGACATAAAACGACAAGCGATACACTATTCAAGAGAGGAGAACAAGGGCTTTCTGATGATACCAAAAATGCATTGTTCTTATTTTACTGAAAAAATTGGCTTTAAACTTTGTCCGAAACTTTTCGGTCACATGGTATTTAAAAAGGTTTTTAGAGTAAAATAATTACAAATTCTTTTCTGGTAGCGATTTTGTAAACCCCTTGCTCAAGTTCTGTGTAGTTCCTTAGTTTGCCTTGATCCTCCAGCTAAATTTTTCAAATAACTTTACATTTTATTTTGAAATTCAAGAAGGAAGAAGCAAAGTGAGATCGCTCGTGATATGAATGTTCCAAAGCAAACAGTTTCGGATTGAGTGGTTGCTGTAGCTGGTCGCCCACTTATTGCTCTGTCTTCATTGCGGCCTGTTTCACGAAATCGCTTGATGGCATCCGGAACTGTTTGCTTTGGAACATTCATATCACGAGCGATCTCACTTTGCTTCTTCCCTTCTTCCCAAAGTCGCACAATGCCTGCTCTCAGATCGGACATTCTAAAGCATGGAATTTATTGACATAAAATGACAAGCGATACACTATTCAAGAGAGGAGAACAAGGGCTTTCTGATGATACCAAAAAATAGCATATTTTACTGAAAAAAATGACTTTAAACTTTGTCCGGGAACTTTTCGGTCACATGGTAACATCCCCTATGATCTTTGAGGGTCTTTAACAATTCAACCGTTTTCTCTGGGTCGAACAAAATAACCACAGGTGCTATTTTCAGAGTAAACACGGTATTTTTTCTAATTTTCAAAATGCTTTTTTTAAATTAATATTTGTATTTTGGATTTTTCTAGCAAAATAGTGCTGCGTAGAAGTAGCAACCAAGTCAGCTCGATGCTCCCTCGCCAAAACCATCCAGTGGTCAACGCTATCGGCGAGAACTTGATAGTTTACCAAGGACAAACGCAGTACTTTAGAGGTTTGACAGCTAGCTGGGAAACGGGTGAAAGACGAGCCAGCACTGTCTCTCCTCAGTGTTCCAACGTTTTGCAAGAAGAAGATAGCAGGGTTGCTAAACGCATCGACTCTTCTTTCAGCAATTAGTTCACATGTCACTAAAAATTTGATTAATTATTGTATTAACAGTTGCCTAGGCAGTTACTTCAATGCGGTTGATTTCAGTAAATAAAAATATGAACAAAACTTTATCAAATTATACCTTGTTGGAGCATTCCACTACAGTCCACTCTCAATAAACCGGCACCCCGATAAACCGGCATCTTAAGCTTGGTCCCGTCCGATTACCGTAAATGGTCTAATTATACGTCATGGCGGATAATTAGGACCCTGCAATTTTTTAAACTTCAAGTGGTCTGAAACTTTTGTTTTCATTTACTGTGTTAGCTTGTTTAAGCTCTGTAAAAGGTGCCTGTTAGATTTTCGAAATCCCTCACAGGCACTTTTTACAGAGCTTAAACAATAAATGAGAACAGAAATTTCAGACCACTTGAAATTAGGGTGACGGATAATTAGAGCATGGCGTATAATCAGATCATTTACGGTAAATTACTCTTGATAGACCGGCACCAGCATGTTTTGCAACATTTTTCAAATTCCCAAATTCCAAATTCAAATTGACATTCTCAGTCGCAATGACAAATTGGACGAGTGCTTTACTTAGAAAGAAAGTAAACTAACCGATTTTTTCAAAATTGCTCCTGATATACCGGCACTCGCAATAAGCCGGCGCCCCAGTCTGGTCCCCAGGGGTGCCGGTTTATCGAGAATAGACTGTACCTTTTTGTGGATGTTTTCACTAAGAAAAATAAGGCAAAATGTCAATACTCGATCAAAAAATTGTTTTGATGTGAAAAAAATTATGGTTCAGTAAGAATGCTAAGCCCTGGTTAAGAATGGGTACCGATTTTTGCCTTGGTCCCCCCTGTCGTTTTATTCAGTTCTTTCGCAATTCATATTTTAATTTATAACGATTTATAAAAATGGGTACTGATAAGTAAGTTCTAATAATCGACCCCTCTCTAATAATCGACTCCCCTCGAAGGGGTGTTCGAAAATAATCAACCCCTGTTTATTAATCGACCTCCTCACCACTCATCATGTATTTGAAAAATTCAAATTAAAAATTTTATTTTACAAGTTCAGTCACTAATCAAATCCTAAATTGGTCGAAATACAAAAATTCTTCCTCATCAATATCTTCTTAATTTTCAATGATGGTTTCCGGAGTCTTATCTGGCTCTTCTCTTGCAAAGGCATCCTACACCAGCAGACGTCGAGTCATTCCTCTCCCCTTTCCCGCCACAACAGCCAGCTTCTCAGCATACTTGAACTAAACTTGAGTTGCCTTAAGGCAAATTTAGATTTTAAGAGCAGATTTTGGCTCGTCCAAGGAATCACTCTTGCAGCTTGACTGCTTTTTGCTCAACTGACCAGAAGTTTTGGCCTTTTCAGAATATGATTTTCTTTGTCTGAAATTAAGATCTTTGACTTTTTGAGGGGTTGGTTGTTTTTATTTGTGGAGGCATTTTCTGTTAGTGAAAATTGGGCTTTTTATTTGTACTCGAGAAAAAGACTTTAGATATTCAACTTTAGGCTGCCATTAAAACTGTGAGTTAATATTTAAGGTCACACAGGTTGGACCACTAGTCTGGTTAACCAACTTTTTACTAATAATTTTAGACCAGAAGAGCACAGGAAAACAACAGGCTGTCAAATGTTGAATGCTACTTTCTTTTTCCTTAACACTTAAAAGGCGGGTTGTACTAATGCGAGCGTTTTGTTGAGAATTTAAAGCTGAACAAGATAGGGGGAAACAATTCTCTGAAAAAGTTACCATGGAACCTTCAGGGGTTGATTGCTGGAGATCTCACAGTTTTGAGTTGTTTTAGTTATCAATTTGTATTTTTTCATACGAGAACAATTTTGCGCAACTGGAACACCTATCTGGTCCGGAACTCAACGAGCTTTCAAATAAATACAAATTTACTCGGGTCAGTGACCAAATAACATGCAAATATTAGCATTTTTTCAAAATCCTATCAAATAAAAACAGGAACATCAATAACGTAATATTGAAAAGACAAAAAAAATACACCGAATTTCGATTAGCATTTCTTTTCTTGACCTACAACATCGGAGTGAGCATTTTTGTACTTGGACGTAGAAACTTCAGGCCTCAATGGAGTAAATGTCTTGCAACAGGAGATTTAGCCCTGCTCTTCTTAATGAAACACTGCTTCAAGTTCATCGTAGTCATTTTTAGAGAACAAGACTTCAGCAGATTTTTTAAAAAATGCTAATATTTGCATGTTATTTGGTCACTGACCCGAGTAAATTTGTATTTATTTGAAAGCTCGTTGAGTTCCGGACCAGATAGGTGTTCCAGTTGCGCAAAATTGTTCTCGTATGAAAAAATACAAATTGATAACTAAAACAACTCAAAACTGTGAGATCTCCAGCAATCAACCCCTGAAGGTTCCATGGTAACTTTTTCAGAGAATTGTTCTCTCCTATCTTGTTCAGCTTTAAATTCTCAACAAAACGCTACATTAGTACAAATCGCCTTTAAGTGTTAAGGAAAAGAAAGTAGCATTCAACATTTGACAGCCTGTTGTTTTCCTGTGCTCTTCTGGTCTAAAAATTAGTAAAAAAGTTGGTTAACCAGACTAGTGGTCCAACCTGTGTGACCTTAAATATTAACTCACAGTTTTAATGGCAGCCTAAAGTTGAATATCTAAAGTAATAAAAAGCCTAATTTTCACTAACAGAAAATGCCTCCACAAATAAAAACAACCAACCCCTCAAAAAGTCAAAGATCTTAATTTCAGACAAAGAAAATCATATTCTGAAAAGGCCAAAACTTCTGGTCAGTTGAGCAAAAAGCAGTCAAGCTGCAAGAGTGATTCCTTGGACGAGCCAAAATCTGCTCTTAAAATCTAAATTTGCCTTAAGGCAACTCAAGTTCAGTTCAAGTATGCTGAGAAGCTGGCTGTTGTGGCCCTTTTAATGGATTGTTGCTGAGGGGGTTGTCATGACAAAATGGTCTTGCTCTCATTCAGGCAGTACGCCTGAATGCATGCTAGGGGTTATTGAATGTGGGTATGTGCCCATGTTTATTCTAGCATTTTGCACCTCTCTGACAAGTCGCCCAATAAGAAGACGTATTTAGCAGTCTTTTATATTCATTAGTAGCACTCATTACTTTTATTATTATTATTATTGTTTTGACTACCTTTTGTTTGTGCAATTACCAATTGTTTTTTTAATGCTGCTTTTAAATTAAAAATTAATTAAACTATTTGATTTGAGTGCTTTTGTTGGTTTTTTATAGTTTCAAACACATTAACTTTTTGTGTTTTTTAAGTTTACATTATCATTTTAACGGTTTACCCACGAGAAAAATACATTGTACAAGGATTTTGAAGCCGCGAATGCGGCTGGCGCTTTCCTTTTCCTTGTTTGAAACGACAAGAAATTTAAATTTAAGCACCGAAAAATACCGAAAAAACATAACTTTTATTGGAAAACTCGACAATGGCCTGCATACTTTTGTCAACGCCCCTCTTAAAAATGCGAATTTCTCGCCGGTCTTTTTTTTAAACGAAAGCTGACATCAAGGCGAATCTAAAAAATTCTGCAACAGAAATTTTCGAGCCTTTTATGACCATATTTTTTGATAATTCATAAAAAGTGTGAACCACCCACCCACCCGATCCAAATACTATATAGAGATAACTGGAACCGATATTTTTGATATTATCGTATTTTAAATAAAATTATCTAATTAGACTAGCATTTCTTTTGAATGGTAATTCTTTCTAGTACAGTCGAACCTCTATATACCGTATTTAATCTAATAACTCGCCCCCCGCCCTTGACGTTGAGGACCTATATCTCAGCGCAGATTCAATATTTTGCAAAGCTGTTGGCACTATTCACCTTTAGGTACCCCCCAAATTTGCCTTGGTCCCCCTTTGGTTTTTTTCAATTTTTTTTATTACTTTTTACTTTTATTACTTTCATGTTTTCGTTTCATTGATAAATCGTTCATGAATCGTAGGATACCTGAAAAAGGGGGACCAAAGGAAAAAAATTTGAAAAAAAACCAAAGGGGGGACCAAGGCAAATTTGGGGAGTACCTCAAGGTGAATAGTGCCAAGCTGTTTATTACGTTTTCTTAACTGTCACGGGCTTTACCGATACCACTTTTTAGATTTTAGATACCGTAAAACCTCTATTAATCAGGCCGGCCGGATTATTTTTCAACCTTTTTCCAGGGGACCGGATTAATAGAAATTGACCGATTTTTCATGTTCCTACTTTACGTTTAAATAAACTTTTTCTTTGTTAATTTGGTATACTAACGTTGACTGAAATCGTTGGAGAAGTCAAGGAAACCGATGCGGCAGGCGCTGGCGGAGTCAGCGACCATGTAGCAATGGACGTTGAAGAAGTCGAAGTTGAGCAGCCCTTAATCCGTTGGCTTAAAGCGCAGCATGCTTTTGCAACCTTCCGTCAATATGTAGAGCAACATTCTGTGGACTCTGTCATTCTGCGCCACAGCGACGGAATGGATGACTACCTGTAAGAAGAGCGCAGGAAGAAACAAATTCAGCCGGAAATCACATGTTTTTTTCTCGTTTAACCGTTAAATATTGTTTGATAAAATCAGTTATTATTGTTGCTTGAATAAACCGTTGCTACTTGATCAAATAGTATAAGAATTGAAATAATAATTTTGCAAACCCTCGATTTTAAGACACTGTAAAGAGAGCAGATATACATAGGCCCTTAGGTGAAAAAGGAAGAGGTGGCGGCGTTGTGTAATGATAGCACATCAGCCCGGCAAACTGAAAGCTGCAGGTTCGATTCCTGCCACCACCATTCTGCCTCTTCCTTCCTAAACTTTTCTGGTATCAGCGAGTGGTTCATCCAGAGGGAGGATGGTGAACAAAGTTCACAACGTAAAGTCCTATGATCTCTGGGGTCCTAAAACTTTTCCTAAACTTTTCTACACCATACAGGATGTTTAATTATGCACCCTCTATTTAACGACATCTCGATTTAACTACACCCTAGGTCGGTCCCCAGGGATGTCGTTAAATCAAAGGTTGACTGTAATGTAATGTAAACAAATTTCTTCTCTGCACAAAAGAAATCTGATTTTTTTGAGAAATTCAATGGATTTATGCTATTAGAGGGGCGTTTTTTTTTGGCTGGAGCCAGGAAAAAACTTATGTTGCGCAGAGTTTTATGAAATGTGCCATTAGAAAGCAGTATTTCGGTACTAAAAAATATTATACCGTATTCAGATATTATTATACCGTAGCCGACACCCCAGAGGACCATCCTCAGGGTTAAATCCTGTCGGTTAAAAGTAAATCGGTTTACGGGAATGACACTCTCCCTTGAATTAAACATTTTGCAGAAAACTCATTATTTGGTTCTACTTTACTGGAAATCGCATAAATGCGCGAAATAGTTCACATCCAAGCAGGCCAATGTGGTAATCAAATTGGGGCCAAGGTTGGTCTTTATACCAAATTGTTAAAAGCTAAGTAAGCAGTATGTTGTAGTTCTGGGAAGTGATCTCGGACGAGCATGGTATTGAGCCGACTGGTGCCTACAACGGAGATTCTGACCTACAGCTCGAAAGGATCAATGTTTACTATAATGAAGCTAGTGGTTTGTTTATTTCCATTTTTAATATTTTAAAAGTCTCTTTGAAAAGCAACAAAATCAGTTTTTGGGCCGGACTGCCTTATTAGGTGCCTTTCTAAAAGCACCCAAAGACATGTTTTTAATGTTTTAGCACTTTTAACGTATAGAAAACTTTTTTGGAGCGCGGACATTTTTAGGAAAAAATTTTTTGATCAAAAATTCACTTTTTTGCCTTGCGCATAAAAAAAATCTCAATACCCCCCTTCCCTGGGTACTGCTATCTCCTGGGTACCTCTATCACCACTATAATAACACCACTATATAAAGAAGATGTAAAAAGCTAAATGTTGCTAACTTAGCAAGGTACTGGTGCTGGCAGAGGCCTAGAATATTGATGATCAACTATAAAAATATGTATAGCTCATAGTCAACTGTTAGACGGAAAAATTACAGTTATCATCATAGCAAATTTAGTGTCAAAAACCTGCTGCTTTCAATACAGCTATTTTGTCAAACAAATAATTTGAAAGCTGCTACTGGGAAAACCGGCTATTTTGGAAACCCCTATTTTGTAATGACGATACCGCCGAAAAAAACATGTCTTTGGGTGCTTTTGGGAGGACAACGAATGATGGAGTTCAGCCAGTTTTTGTCTTGTTTACTGTGAAAATTATAGCAAAATCTCGTATTTTTTACTACGATTTAAAAATTAGTTCGAAAAAATGTTGTCCTTTTCGGGTTCGTTTAAGTTCTTGCAAATAAACCAGCCCAAAAACTTGATTGCTTCTGGGTTGGTTTCTAATCACTTAGGATTTTCTGCTTTTAGGGAGTAAATTTTTAAAAAAGTGTATAAATTCAAATTCATAAAAAAATTCATGAAAAATCTGCTTTTAGGCGGGAAATATGTGCCTCGAGCAGTTCTAGTAGATCTGGAGCCAGGCACTATGGACTCTGTGCGAGCAGGTCCTTTCGGCCAGCTTTTCCGACCTGACAACTTTATTTTCGGGCAAAGTGGAGCTGGCAATAATTGGGCCAAAGGGCATTACACTGAGGGTAAGTGGTAAAAAAAACTTTCCATTGCCCAATTTTCAAAATGAGAATTTTCAATTTTCTAGTATTACGTAAGGGAACACCATAAATTATGTCAGACTGACAGGGGGGGGGTCCCATGCCAATCTGACAGGGGGTGGGGGTCCCATGCCAATCTGACAGGGGGTGAAGACCTTTTTCTGACAGGAATGTCAGATTTCTCCGCAAATTTTTCGCTAAATATTTTAAGAATTTAAGCTATACTTCTAAAATTTTAAATTATTTTGTCATATAAAAAATATATATATATGTAGATATATTTTAATACATAGATTTGAAAATAAATATTGAATTTTCCCATCATGGCTCATATTTCAAGTCATATTAAAACTCATATTAAAAGCAATATTTTTTATGTTCTTGTAACATAAAAACATGCAATTAACATATAATAAAGGCTTCTGTTATTTTACACTATCATTTTTAAGGTTTTAAACTTCAAAAAAAATGTGCAGAAATAAATTTTGGGTCACAAAGTTGTGTCAGAAAATTGCCAGATTTCAATAAGGGGTCAAGCCCATTCTGACATGTTCTGACAGGGGGAATGGGGGTGGTTTCCCAAAACGGCCTGTCAGTCTGACATAATTTATGGACGTTCCCTAATGGGCAATTGCTCAGTCTTTGTACAGTCCACGTTCCGAAACGCGTAGCCCTTGGGAACCGGGCTCAGCTCTACGTGATATAGAGAGTACGTCTTCTAAAGCGTCAAATATATATACTCGTAATCCAAATCAATAAAGAAGTGTACGTCTTGTTAGTGCCTTATAGGCTCCATGTTATAGTGGGTACGTTTTATGGAGCGTGGAATGTATTTTTTAAAATCGCCGAAAATTGTAGCCTGATTTATTTTTTTAAGTTTTTAATTTACAAATACAAGTAAAAGTACTTTACAGTACAAATTTTGTGGCTTAAAACATACAATTTGTAAAAATGGAACACTTCTCGAGAAAAGTTGGCATGACGAAAAAATTGGAATTTTTTATTCTTATCTCGTAGCCTGAACTCTGTGGAGCTCAAAACGGCTGGACTCTTTTCAAAATAACTTTATAAGAGCCGAGCAATAGCCGTTTGAAGTTGGTCATCAGGTGTCAGTGTTTCCATGATGTCGTTTTTTTGCGCATGATGTGATAGTGATATGATGTTGTCTCAAAAGTTTTGGTATGATGTGATAGTGATATGATAGCATTAAAAAAAATTTCCGGGTGATATGATAGTGATATCAGTAAAAAAATTAGTGTCGAGTATTAGACTACAAAAATATGAGCAACCAATGAGACACGGTTCACATCCAAACAGAGAAACGGATTGAAATTTTCGATTGATATGATATTGGTTAAAAAATTTCGGATAATATGATAATGATATGATATTGGCGGTCCATCCTTGGTCCGTCCTTACAGATTGTGTGTTTTAAATTATACGTTTTTGTGTTTAATTTTATCCAAATTATTACAATAGTGTTTCTAAAAAGTGTTTGCTACTTTTTCAGGTATCGCAGAACACTGATAAAATAACTCATTATCAGTAAACCAAACCATTTCCTAAACATTTTTAGGTGCAGAACTTGTTGATAACGTGCTGGATGTTGTGCGAAAAGAGGCTGAGGCTTGTGATTGTCTACAGGTGATCCTTCACGTCTTTTACGCTAGTTATCAAAATCGCAGAATTTCATCAAGCTAAGCATGATAATAAAAAGTTGGCAAAAAGTAGGGAGCTGGACGGGTGAAATAGTTTTTGAATTTGTAACACAATTTTTTTTTAATTTTTGACCATTTGGCAAAACCTCAATTCTCATTTTTGAAACTGCTACTAAAATTTAAAAGTCATTGTCAAATATCAAATTTCACTCACGACAACAAACATTTTTGGCAGGAATTCGTTATCTGTGTTGTGCCCAAAAACGTGTTTTGACCACTTTTTCAGTCATTTTAGCATGATTAAAGTGCAGAAAAGAGTTTTTAGGTGGGGCTCGATAATTTTTCAAAAAAAAATTTTGACCGAAAGTTGACTTTTTGACCAAAATTTTGACCCTACTTGCCTATCAATTTTTTTTAAGTGCTTCCGAACACCCTATATCGACTCAAAATCGCCTCAGGAGCTCGAAAAAGGCATTATTTTTGAGTTCTAGTCTATAAAAAATTGAGTTCGGGCATTAGTTTCGGGCATTTTGAGTTTTCGACCATTTGACTGTTTTACCCTGTTTTTCAACATGGGACTTGGCAAAAAGTACCTCTTAATGCATTTTTGATCAAGAGTCTTGCTCGGAATTATGTCTAAGGTAAGTGAGTGCGCGCATCTCTAACCAACCAACCAAGCCCCTAGCCCCCACCCCAATACAGCCCTAAATTCCTTAAAAATGGTCAAAAAGGGTACTTTTAGGTGGCCCCAAAACTCAACTTTTTGTAGACCAGAACTCAAAAATAATGCCTTTTTTGAGCTCCTGAGGCGATTTTGAGTCGATATAGGGTGTTCGGAAGCACTTAAAAAAAATTGATAGGCAAGTAGGGTCAAAATTTTGGTCAAAAAGTCAACTTTCAGTCAAAAATTTTATTTTGAAAAATTATCGAGCCCCACCTAAAAACTCTTTTTCTACACTTTAATCATGCTAAAACGACTGAAAAAGTGGTCAAAATACGTTTTTGGGCTCAACACAGATTCCGAACTTTAGCCCATTTGATTTTCAAACAACTCAAAATTCATTTTTTGAATATTAATTGTCTTGAGTGTAATTTGAAATTTGACAATGACTTTAAAATTTTAAAAGCAGTTTTAAAAGCAAATCGATTACACTGAGCATGAATCCGATGTCGAAATTGGGGGGTTTGCCAAAGGGTGAAAAAAGTTAAATAAATTCATGTTACAACTTCAGAAGCTCTTCCCCGTTGTTTCCCCACCTTTGGATTGCGCCTTTTTGTTAATTTTTTCCATTATCATGTTCAGCGAGCAATTCTGCACAGGAATCAAAGTTTAGTACACACAGCCTTTCTAATGTACCGTATGTCCTCGATCAATCGGCCCGGGCCGTTTTTTTGAACCCCCAAAAAATTTTTTAAAATTTTTTGGTCAATTTTGTGATTTTTGGCTGCTCAACTGGGTGGTTAACTTACCACCTTTAGGTGGGAACATTTTCCTTATTTAATTTAATTATTGATTTATAGATGTTCATATTTGTTCGATTTCAATAGGTTAATGGTGATTGCAACACGAACTGTGACAGTTTACGAGAAACGCCACCTTTGGTGAAAAATTTTGGATATAATGCCGCCTTTTGGGGAAATTTTGCCACCTTTTTGAAACTTGAATTAACCACCCAGCTGCTCAACTAAATCTGATAGGTGGAATCAGGTAAACTTGTGGTAACTAAGAAAATGCAAAAAAAACAGATTTCCAAAATTAATTTTCTGGGCTGAGATATAGGTCCCTGAGGGGCCATTTATTATAGGGAGGCCAATTAGTACACGGTGGCCGTTTAATCGAGGATGTACGGCAGGGATGCACCGCATATGAAAAAATATCGGATCGGATATAAGATATCGGATGCCAAAAAATGCCGGACATCGGATAATTTCTCAAAAATTTGAAAAAAATTTGAAAAATTTTTCTTTTCAAAAAAAAATTATCCGAAAATTTGCCATTTTTTCGGATATCGGATATCTGGTGTAGCCCTGATGTACGGTATATGTCTGTTGTTTAAAGGGATTTCAAATGACCCACTCTCTTGGTGGAGGCACTGGCTCTGGCATGGGTACACTGCTAATCTCCAAGATTAGAGAGGAATATCCAGACCGAATTATGGCCACGTAAATGAACATTTTAATTAATTTTAATTGTTTTATTTTTTTCTAGCTACTCGGTAGTGCCTTCTCCCAAGGCTTGTTATGCTTATTATTAATTTAAAACAATTTTAAAGTATGTCTTTGTAGGTATCAGACACTGTGGTCGAGCCATACAATGCTACTCTATCGGTGCATCAGTTGGGTGGGCTTCTGTTTCATAAACTAATCATTTTTCACATAAGAGTATTCGGCGCTACCGGGGGCTTGGTTGGTTAGGGATGCGCGCACTCACTTACCTTAGACATAATTCCGAGCAAGACTCTTGATCAAAAATGCATTTAGAGGCTCTTTTTGCCCAGCTCCAGTGACCAAAACATGGTAAAACAGCCAAATGGTGGAAATTTCAAAATGCCCAAAACTCAATTTTTTATTGACCAGGACACAAAAATAATGTCTTTTTTGAACTTCTGAGGTGATTTTAGGTTGATATAGGGTGTTTGGAAACACTTTAAAAAAAGTTTCATTTGGGGGCGGTTATACTCCGGTAGGGTCGAAAAATCCAATATTTTCAGGCACACGACCGCTAAAATTGTAGCTAAGAAACAGAGCTATGTTTTGATTGGTCATGTGCTAAAAATGTTGGATTTTTCATAGTTTCACGGTAATAAACAAAAATTAATAAAAAATGTGAAAATAATCTTAATAAGAAAAAAGTTTTGCCAGAAAATGTCAACACTACCAACTAAACATAGCATTACATATATATTTTGCAGTGGAAAACACGGATGAGACTTTTTGCATCGACAATGAAGCACTTTACGACATTTGTTTCCGAACTCTGAAACTGACCACTCCCACCTACGGAGATCTTAACCATCTGGTTGAACATTTCAACCTATTGAGAATTGATTTATAAACTGTGTGTTTGCAGGTGTCCATGACAATGTCTGGGGTGACCACATGTTTGCGCTTTCCTGGACAGGTACTCTTTTTGGGAAAAAAAACAAATTATGAATATAACTTTTAGTTGAATGCTGATCTCCGAAAACTGGCCACAAATATGGTTAAATTTTTCAACTTGAGAGTTATAAGCAATGCGTTGTTCAGGTGCCTTTTCCCCGTCTGCACTTTTTCATGCCTGGTTTTGCGCCGCTCACTTCTCGAGGCAGTCAACAGTACCGTGCACTGACAGTGCCTGAGCTGACACAACAAATGTTTGATGCCAAAAATATGGTAGGTCAAGCAATCGACTTCACTAGTTGCCCTGCTCAAAAGTGACAAATATACCAAAAAAATTTTCTTTCTAAGTTTTCTTTTACCCAACAATTAATCTTATTTTTATCTACATTTAATTTCTTTGCTGCCGTATTTGCGTGCAAATGGAATTGGCAACCAGACATTTTGTGTTATTGGGTTGGTCCATAAGTTCGCGGGTGCTTATACGTAACAGACCATATTTACGTATGGATTCCAAAATTTTTCATAAATCAGAATCGGCGTTCAATTAATTGCTGGGTTTAAAAATCGAAATTTTGACTACACAATCGGTTAATTAATAAATGATTATTTTGCGAAAATTTAAACCGATGGGTTTCAAATCGTAAATTGTGTAGTCAAAATTTCGATTTTCAAACCCAGCAATTAATTGAGTGCCAATTCTCGTTTATGAAAAATTTTGCAACCCATACATAAATACGGTCTGTTACGTATAACCAACCACGAACTCATGGACTAACCCGATACTAATGAAAAAGTCATGTTAATCTACTTCAAAACCACTTCTTCTCGGTTGTATTTAGTTGTCCTCAAAAAAATCAGCTCGATTATCGTCTAAAGAGTGGGCTGAGAAGCTGTCCTCCACGAGAAAGTAATTCATTAATTCGCAAACATTTTTTCGATCCACCCTAATGAACAAAGGGTAACCACTTTAAGCTTAAAAGTTCGTCGAGAAATATTTCCGAGATTTTTTCGCAACAATTTTTTGATAGGTTATATTATTGATTATATTAGAGGTGGTCTTCTATTTCTGGAGGACCTCTGGGGTAGGGGAGTCTTGTAATAGCAAGTGTAAGGATTGTTGCATTCTGACGAACGGCTTTTTTCAGTCAAGACAATAGGTTTTAAATGAAACCTATGCAACCCTAAATAATCCAGTTTATACAAAAATGATTCAAATAGATTAGTTAGACTTAAATTTGAATATTTGTTAGTGAGCTGCTCTCTAATAAGATGTCAAAGGTTAGTAATTTGAATAATGTTAAATCCAGTGCGCACTCAAGGGGAACTATCCCAGATAATATGTCCATCGATTAATCGAAAAAGCATCGAAAATAGAAGCCTTTTCGATAATCGATTATCGAAATTTTTCGGCACTCCCAAAAATTAACACAATTGATTCTAACGTTATTACCTTTTTAAAAAAGCAAATTCTTCAAAAAATTGATGAAATTCAAGTTTTCGTTTTTTTAATTTCATTCATTTTTTGAAAAATTTGCTTTTTTAAAAAGGTTATATCTCAACGCTTTTGCATTCAAAAACTATTCTGTGAAATAGATTTTAAAGCTCTTGATCTGCGCTACAACATAAAGCTGAGACACTGTTGCAGCGCTTAACGCTTGACCAAAATTTTGACCAGTTTAAAAAATGTCAGAGATGATTCTTTTTTCAACTTGAAGCTCTATTCCTGAAGACTAAAAATCATTATTTTATTGTGAACTTTTAAAGGCTAAAAAGTAGAGATGAAAGAGGAGACTCTCATCTACAAAATGACATGTAACATTAAGGTAGACATATTTCACATTCGGACAAAGCTTGTATGAACAAAAAATCGCCATGAGTTATGTTACAACCCAATATACCAGTGGAGTTGTGTCTCGCTCTACTCAAGGGGGCTTTTGTTAGAAAAAATACGGTAGGGTCGTGACGTTGACCTCCCATGGACCAATTCAGGCAGTCGAAATTCGAATCAAAGCTTGCCCCAATAGACTTGCAAGCTTACTTGAAGAGGTGCGTGCCTCAAAAGTTCTCGACAAACTTGACCCTAACAAAATTTTAACTCTGCGAAAAGCTCACACCTAACGGCATCTTTATATATCTAATGATAATCTGAATATTTTTATTAGGTATATTATTCCAATTTAGGAAGGGATTTTTTTTTCAAAAAGACAGCACTCACAGATTTTTTTGCAAATTTATTATTCTTAAGCCACCCCAAATTATAGATAAACCCATGAAAACACTTTTACTTGCCAAAAATATATGAAGAATTTTACTTTACCTAAAATACCGAGAATTTCACTTCCAAAACCAAATTTAGATGGCAGCTTGTGATCCCAGACATGGTCGCTACTTAACTGTAGCCGCCATTTTCCGTGGTCGGATGAGCATGAAGGAGGTAGATGAGCAGATGCTGAATGTTCAAAATAAGGTGAGATTTTTAAAAACCTGTTGAAAAACATGAAGATGTGTTGCAGAACAGTTCCTACTTTGTGGAATGGATTCCCAATAATGTGAAGACAGCAGTTTGCGACATCCCTCCTAGAGGCGTAAAAATGGCAGCAACTTTCATCGGCAACTCCACCGCCATTCAGGAGCTTTTCAAACGCATCTCTGAGCAATTTACAGGTGGGCGTGTTGAATACAAAAAAAACAATTTTATTCAAACTTTACTGGTGTTTAGCCATGTTCCGGCGCAAGGCTTTTCTGCACTGGTACACAGGAGAGGTACTTTTTGTGTGAAGAGTCCAATTTGTATTCAAAAATATTTTTAAGGGTATGGATGAGATGGAATTCACGGAAGCGGAATCCAACATGAATGATTTGGCAAGTTGTTTCGGCTACTAAATTAGGTTTTTGGTCATTTTCAATCAAGCGAACTAAAAAAGTACATGAGTATACAGTCGAGTCTCGATACAACGAACCCCCAAAAAGTTCGTTCCCACCTCGGGTCCGACACTTTTTTTAGCTCGATTTTCGAAGCTTTTTGCCAGTTGTCTTCGGTCAGTCTGGTCCGAAATATCGCAAGGATTTAGATTTTACCGATCGCTTTTGTACAGGGTGGCGCAAGAAATTCGCCCGATTTCAAACATCCATAACTTTTTGTTCTGACAAGATTTCGAAATTCTGTAAACGCAGCACACCTTAGAA
Source organism: Ditylenchus weischeri (assembly GCA_029231635.1). Lineage (NCBI taxonomy): Eukaryota > Metazoa > Nematoda > Chromadorea > Rhabditida > Anguinidae > Ditylenchus > Ditylenchus weischeri. The sequence continues at coordinate 27,745 of JAMRYI010000563.1, read as the reverse complement.
TTACGGGCGCTTTCATTTGGTATCAAAAAAAATTTCGACAATTTTTGACTTTTTGCCTTGTTCCCACCTTTGGTCCAAAATTAGATTTAGAAAATGTCAAAAATCTAATTTTGGACCAAAGGGGGACCAAGGCAATTGTCGAAATTTTTTGATACCAAATGGAAGCGCCCTTAATTCTAAGGTGTTCTGCGTTTACAGAATTTCGAAATCTTGTCAGAACAAAAAGTTATGGATGTTTGAAATCGAGCGAATTTCTTGCGCCACCCTGTACAAAAGCGATCGGCAAAATCTAAATCCTTGCGATATTTCGGACTAGACTGACCGAAGACAACTGGCAAAAAGCAAAAAAATGTGTCGGACCCGAGGTGGGAACGAACTTTTTGGGGGTTCGATACATCGAGACTCGACTGTATATTCTTTCACATTCTGGTCCATCAAATGCAAAAAATACCAGCACTATTACTCTAAATTGCGCTAGTATAATAAGTTTTGGCCTAAATTCATTCACCACATTATAACGAGCTTCCTGTATATTCGCATTACTTCAAAAATAAGGCACTGTTTTCAGGTCAGCGAATATCAGCAATATCAAGATGCTACTGCAGGTAAATTTTAAGAAGTTGTTGATAAAGGTGGGAATACAAAAATGTGGCGCTACTCGGTTTTACTAATTTTTAAAAACTATTATGTATATTAGGTTTTGTAGCTCTTGAATTGCTCTACAACACAGTGCTAACCAGGGTGGTTCACTCGACGATTACCTCAGCCATCAGCCTCAGTCGGCTGAGTTGGGAAAATTATCCTCAGCCATCAGCCAGGTCAAAAATTTAATCTCAGCTACAGCCTCAGCCGGCTGATGGGTGAGTTAACCTCAGCCGACTGAGTTCAAACTCAGCCTGCTTACCAATTAGTAACAGCTTGGAAGGAAATTTAATCATTTAACCCTCAGAGAATAAGATATCTAAGGGGTAAGGAGTCTTCCCAAACCCAGCAACTTTGGGTGCAACAAAAAGTATAAATAGTTCACTGGACCTAAGCAAACTGTCTGGGTGGATCCCGTTGGACTTTTGACTGATACAAGCCTTTTGTGAGTGGGTGGCTGAGCGTTTGGGTTGCCCTAGAAGCAAGTAAAAATGTAAAAAAAATATAAGGACGTTGGACATAGTTTTGAATACTCTGGCATGCCGCATAAATAAATTCGGTACGCATGTTTTTTCATGCATCCAGAGTCATTTCCGAGTGATTTGTGTCTGAGGTATTAGGGTGTGCGCGTCCCAACTCCAATCCCACAACCCCCGATGGGCGCACTCACTTACCTTAGGCATGATTCCGCAAAGACAGCGATATGATTATTTTACTACAACCCATGGGTACCCTTTTACCCAAATAGCCTAATGAAAAATATATATTCAAATAACACTAATTGTTGGATGTATAATTACAGATGATGAAGGAGAATTCGACGAGCACGAACATGACATTGAGTAGTAGTATTAGGCAACTACCAAAGACTACAACCAGATACAACCACTTCTGGCGACATCGAATAATTGTTATTTATAATTCTCTTACTTGAAAGATCTCATGTAAATTATTGTGCAATCGACCCATCCATTATTTAGCATCGCCTATTTATTCCACAGTTAAATTCAATCATATAAAATGAAAGCTGCCAAGTTTCTGGGGTGCTAACATATGAAAAATAATTGGACACTATAAATGTAAAATATAATTTAAAAAAAGGACGGAACAAGGAATTAGCTCTTCATCCACAGAACAATAATTTGCAGGTATTTTTGTAAAAATTTCACGGGGAAAAAATTAGAGCAAAATGAAGGAGTTAGCGGGATCTCGACTCTAAGGAAAGAAAAAAGTAATAAGTGACAGTTCGTGTGATCGCACGGAGGACGCAAACATGTACGCTATTCACTCTAATCAAATGACTGTGATGCCTAAGGACTTGAAATTGGTTATGAAGCAGTTTAAATGTCGTTATTGTTTTGAGTCTCTTTTTCGTAAATTTTATGGCTAATAACTTGTTTTGCTGTTGTTGTGTGGCGAATAAATCGTTTCTTGACTATGTTTCTAAGTTATAGGTTTAATTCTGCTTTCGATTGAGTACGCAGTTGTTAAACTATGCTCTAGGACTAATCCAGGGTTAATTGTATTCCGAATCCAAAATTTTAACAACGTCACAGCGGGAGCAGTTTCGATAACTGAAGTGAGCTTGAAACCAGACTCTGAAGCTTAAGGAACTTACCGTATTTCCTCTAATAGAAGGACATGTCCTTCTATTTTTCAACCCCCCTCGGAGGGTGTTCTTCTATTAGAGCATGTCCTTCAAATAGAGCATGTCCTTCTATTTTTCAACCCCCCTCGGAGGGTGTTCTTCTATTAGAGCATGTCCTTCAAATAGAGCATGTCCTTCTATTTTTCAACCCCCCTCGGAGGGTGTTCTTCTATTAGAGCATGTCCTTCAAATAGAGCATGTCCTTCTATTTTCAACCCCCTCGGAGGGTGTTCTTCTATTAGAGCATGTCCTTCAAATAGAGCATGTCCTTCTATTTTTCAACCCCCTCGGAGGGTGTTCTTCTATTAGAGCATGTCCTTCAAATAGAGCATGTCCTTCTATTTTTCAACCCCCTCGGAGGGTGTTCTTCTATTAGAGCATGTCCTTCAAATAGAGCATGTCCTTCTATTTTTCAACCCCTCGGAGGGTGTTCTTCTATTAGAGCATGTCCTTCAAATAGAGCATGTCCTTCTATTTTTCAACCCCCTCGGAGGGTGTTCTTCTATTAGAGCATGTCCTTCAAATAGAGCATGTCCTTCTATTTTTCAACCCCCTCGGAGGGTGTTCTTCTATTAGAGCATGTCCTTCAAATAGAGCATGTCCTTCTATTTTCAACCCCCTCGGAGGGTGTTCTTCTATTAGAGCATGTCCTTCAAATAGAGCATGTCCTTCTATTTTTCAACCCCCTCGGAGGGTGTTCTTCTATTAGAGCATGTCCTTCAAATAGAGCATGTCCTTCTATTTTCAACCCCCTCGGAGGGTGTTCTTCTATTAGAGCATGTCCTTCAAATAGAGCATGTCCTTCTATTTTTCAACCCCCTCGGAGGGTGTTCTTCTATTAGAGCATGTCCTTCAAATAGAGCATGTCCTTCTATTTTTCAACCCCCTCGGAGGGTGTTCTTCTATTAGAGCATGTCCTTCAAATAGAGCATGTCCTTCTATTTTTCAACCCCCTCGGAGGGTGTTCTTCTATTAGAGCATGTCCTTCAAATAGAGCATGTCCTTCTATTTTTCAACCCCCTCGGAGGGTGTTCTTCTATTAGAGCATGTCCTTCTATTTTCAACCCCCTCGGAGGGTGTTCTTCTATTAGAGCATGTCCTTCAAATAGAGCATGTCCTTCTATTTTTCAACCCCTCGGAGGGTGTTCTTCTATTAGAGCATGTCCTTCAAATAGAGCATGTCCTTCTATTTTTCAACCCCCTCGGAGGGTGTTCTTCTATTAGAGCATGTCCTTCAAATAGAGCATGTCCTTCTATTTTTCAACCCCTCGGAGGGTGTTCTTCTATTAGAGCATGTCCTTCAAATAGAGCATGTCCTTCTATTTTTCAACCCCCTCGGAGGGTGTTCTTCTATTAGAGCATGTCCTTCAAATAGAGCATGTCCTTCTATTTTTCAACCCCTCGGAGGGTGTTCTTCTATTAGAGCATGTCCTTCAAATAGAGCATGTCCTTCTATTTTTCAACCCCCTCGGAGGGTGTTCTTCTATTAGAGCATGTCCTTCAAATAGAGCATGTCCTTCTATTTTTCAACCCCCTCGGAGGGTGTTCTTCGATTAGAGCATGTCCTTCAAATAGAGCATGTCCTTCTATTTTTCAACCCCCTCGGAGGGTGTTCTTCTATTAGAGCATGTCCTTCAAATAGAGCATGTCCTTCTATTTTCAACCCCCTCGGAGGGTGTTCTTCTATTAGAGCATGTCCTTCAAATAGAGCATGTCCTTCTATTTTTCAACCGAAATTTACTTTTGAAAAGCTTTATTTACAAAAAATTGTAACACAAATTTAACATTCCACAGAAAGATCACTTTCGTATTCTGCATTCTCTTGGTCTTCTTCAAGATCAATTTCTTCCAAGAGAGATGCCAGTTTCTTCTCGTTCCGCGCTTGCATCAATTATGCTTTTTGCACAATTAATTTGGCGCTGTTTTGAATGTGTTTTGGCTAACATGTAACAGTATATATGCTTCTATTAAAGCATGTCCTTCTATTTTTCAACCCCCCTCAGAGGGTGTCCTTCTATTAAAGGAAATACGGTACCTTCTTTCATAAACTTTTATACTTTATATGATCCAAGCTATGTATAAGTTTTTGGGTAACTTAGGAACATACCCAAGTATAGAGGTTGGAAGATAGCGATCAACTGCTTTAATCTAGTCAAACTTTTTTTTTTGAGTAGAACTTCATAAATCGTTATACCATATGTCATCACACCATAATGCGCAGGGATTAGTTTTTATTGGACACCTTTATTTGATACACAGGCAAGGACGTAGCCACCTATAAATCGTTTTTGGAAAAAATGGCAGATTAAAAACTGTAAAGAAAACGAAAACGGTGTAGGTGAAATGACCTCAGGAGGGGCTTTCAGCCCATCCAGGTGGATATCCACCTGACCCCAGGTTACCTGCCCCACGTTTTGGGGTTCGGGTAAGTAAATTCGAAATTTTGGTTTTATCAAACCTGATTTGCCATACGGACACGGGCAAAAGACTACAAAGGCCGAAAAACGTAAGCCTAAGCCTCAGTAAAATTGGGAAAAAGCGCCACAAATGAGCGGCCTCAGCAAAATTGTTGGTTCGATCTTCACGTGCAAGAGTTCGTTCGTAGCACGACCACCATCTGATTGGGAACATCGCAGGACGCATTGCAGTACCTTGAACAGAATCCCATAAATACCGAACAATCAAAGCACAATTTGAAACTTACCGATATAGTTTCTTTTGATACAGGCAAGAACTGGAGCGAGATCTTCAGAATAGGCGAGCAAGTGAATGCACTTTTAGTCCTATCAAAACGAATTGCTTAATATGATAGCATGGATTATTTTTTTATTTAAAAACAAATTATTTTGCAGGCCATCCAGGTATATATCACCCTATCCAAGGTTACCAACTCGGGTTTTGGGATTTGAGGTGAAAAATTGCAATTGCAGTCTTATCAAACATGATTCTCCGCACCATTTAACATATAATAGATTGGTTTGTTTTTGATTTGAAAAAATTTTTAATTGTTCAGGTTATCCAGATGGATATCCACCTGGACCAGGGGTACCTACCTCTGATTTTGAGGTTGGAGCAGCGAGAAACACAATTTTGGTTCTATTTAATTTGACTCCTTGCGGCATTTCACATATGATAGCATGGTTTATTTTAAAAATTGACATTCTTTCTGTTTTCAGGACATTAAGTTGGATATCCGGATCGACGTGACTGACCAGGTGATTCCTACCATAAATTTGGGGTTTAGGTGGGTAAAATTGCGATTTCGGTACTAACAAACCAGTTTTGCAATGCGATTTTAGGTCAAAATACGTGGTTTGTTTTTGATTTTAGCTAAGTTTTATTTTTTCAGGTCAGCCAGGTAGACATGCACCTGGACCGGGGGCATAAATATTGAAACAAACCTATAATAAAGAGTGATATTACACCTATCACCGACAAACACAGGCAAATATTCATTGAATAAACAAATACTTGAATATAAACAGGTGAGTCCAACCAAAACAGACAAAAATACAGGGTGGCCCAGCATAAACGCATGAATTCAATTTCGCATAACTTTTTTAATTTGCGGTACTTTGACGAAATCTTTTTTTTTATTTGAAAGCTGAATAGATGAGAAATCGAATGACACCGAACATGAAAAGAAATCTTTATTTGGACACGCCCAAAATTTTAACAGACAAAAATAACGATGATTTAACTCTCATTCCTGTTCTGTGCTTTTCCCATTCACTTCTAATTAGTATTTGAGAAGAGTTTCGTAGGCTCCAATAGCTCTATTGACCATCTGTTCCGAGAGGGTTGCAAAGGTACATTCAATTCTTGTAGGCCATGCTGACGATAGGAGTTGTGTAGACTCGGCTCTTAATCCATACCCACAGAAAGAAATCACAAGGCGTCAAATCCATGAACCTTGAATTTGTTGTACCAGTCGAGAATCCTGTTGCGGTCCGGCACTTTAGCATGAAGCCCGAGTTTTCTTCGATAACGAATGCTAAATGCTGGCACGCTTATATCTTCTTCGATTTGCCTTCTCTTGAGCATTTTAGACCATGGCTAAAAGATAAAAAAATGAACTTTTCTTTCATACATGCTTTTAACAGTGATAACAAACATGAAAATTAATAAGTTTGGTGTCATTCAATTTCTCATCTATTCAGCTTTCAAATAAAAAAATATCTCGTCAAAGTACAGCAAATTAAAAAAGTTATGGCGAAAATGAATTCATGCGTTTATGTTGGGCCACCCTGTATAGCTCGGAAGTACGAAAAACAAATTTTCAAACAGTCTAAGTTTTCGCGCCCAATTGTCAAAAAGCCGAGTTTTACTTGGGCCCAGTTGTCCTAAAAACGAATCGTGTTAAGACCAATTTTTTGTTATTCAAATTGTTTTTGGCCCAATTTTGTATGATCTCAGTCGTATTTGTACCGTCTGTCCGAACCTGAGTTGTCCTATATTAGAATATCTTTCGAGATCAGTTGTCAAAAAGCTGAGTTGTCCGTGTTCTAAGTTTTCGGGATCCGAGTCCTCAATTTCAGTGTTAGGGGACAAAGCAGATAACTATTCAAACCAAAATTTGCGCTAAAAAATATTGTCCGTATCCAAATCATTCTTAGAAAAGAGCGTCGACGCTGGTGGAACTATGGTCTTGAGTCGATAGACCGTTTATAATTTAAAAAAATTCACTGGCCATGTTGTTCCACAACATTTTACCTTTCGAACTTTGCTGAAGGACAACATTCGCAAAGATTATATCTCCTTGTTTGTAAAATACACTTCCCCTCAACTTTCAAATGCACCAAGAGAAAGAAGAATCAAAACAAGTTTTTGGGGGAAATTATTTCATTGCTCAAAAGGGAAAATGAGTGTTGTGTCTGACTTTCTCAAAAACTTTTTTCAACCCTGTTATTGTAATTGGCCTGTGTTGTTGTCAACTAATGTGTGTGTGTGAACGCAATATTTGCAATGGTTGAAAGACACAAAACTGGAGGGATGGCCCTGTGCGCCAGCATCATCACACAGCCTGCCCTGCCCTTTTTTTGACAACAGAGTGAAAATTTTGCTTGTCTATCGTTTCGATCTTTTTCTCTAAAAAGTCTGTCAATAAAAGTTACTTGGGATAAAATTTGTAATTTAAATTTATTTTACTGCCTTTTTGCGCCAAATATTGATTTAGCTTCAGAAAAATTAGTTTACTCATCTGCTTTTTTATTAATTGAGCAAGGCTAAAATTCCGCTGAAGAAGATTCTGCGGAATTTTCATTTTTTAAGTCTCTACAAGGCAAAAACCAAATTTTGACACCGGATTCTTGTTCAGCATGGTCGATTTGCATATTAACCTTTTTCAAATTTAAACTCACTGTCAAATTTCAAATTCCTTTTGAGACAAAATACATTTAAAAACATTTTTCAATATTTTTAACTTTGAATCCTCATGCGGGTGCGGTGCGGAATTTTTTTTCATTTCCGCACCTTTGCCGCTTCCGCATCGCAGCAGTTTCCGCAACCAGCAGTTTCCGCACCGTTAACCGCACCGCATCCACTTTTTTGATGTTCAAAATGCATCCGCACTAGACATGTCCTGATACTACTAATTACACTTTTGTAATGTATGCTTTCACAAATAATTTTAACTAAAAGCTCGACGCTACTATAATATAAACCCATCCATCCCAAAAAGCTTACTTTGATATAGTAAAAAGGGCAAAAAAGACAATTATAAAGAGATTATGGGCTGTATTGGGAGGGGAAGGGAATAATAGGTGGTCACTTTTTCAAAGCCTTTCGTGGCAATTTTTTTTAAATGAATAAACAAAATGTAATATGCCGTTTGGTAGCTCTGTTGCTCCTCTTTCCTCCTCTCTCCCCTTTTTTTTTCACATCAATTTTCAGGTAAAAACAATGAAACAAATCAATCAATAATGTATTCTCCTTCACTGTTCATGACTTCTTCCCACCTTTCTGATAGTTTGAAAATTGCGCGTTTGAAGAAGTCCGCATCTTTGGAGGTGAAGAACTCATTGAGCCATTCTTCCAACTCTTGATCATTTTCAAACTTGACACCATTGAGATTGTTTTGCAAAGGTCGGAACAAATGAAAATCGGATGGAGCAAGATCTGGAGAATACGGCGGATGTGGCAAAACTTTCGAACCAACCGATAAAAACCGACAAAAACACAGCAATTTTGATTATTTTTTGATTATAATCAAAAGTAACTCAATTTGATTAATTTGCATACCATCATTTTATCCAGTGTTTATTGCTCTTTCCTATTGCTTTATTGGTGCTAAGAAATAAGATTTTGACGTAAAATTATAAAAAAAAGAGTTGGAATCCCAAAATAAGAACGGATATAAAAAGTAAGGACATTTCAAAGCCCTAAGCTAATTTTTTTGCTTTTTTACCGTATTGTCTCTAATAAGCCACCACCCTCAGCTTTGTGAGTTTTTATCTCGGAGCACAGTGAAATTTTTGCAGAGCTGTCTATTGCGTTTTCTAAATTCCTAGGAACTCTGCCGATTCCGCTTTTTAGGTTTCGGTTCTACGCCCAAAAATCTCAGACGACCCAAAAAAATTTTGCGCAAATTCAAAAAATGTTACAAAAACCTTTTCAAAATTAAGCCAAGTGAATTCTATGAGCAGAACAATCAAAAAGAACGTTGTTAAAGCAATGAGTGAAGAATCGACCGGAAATTTTTTTAATGTCTGTTTTCCATTGCGCTATCAAAGCAAATGTGTGTTCTCTTTAAAGATCATTGAGCTTTATTTAGATAAAAAGTAATTTCCACCACTTTTCAATGCAAATGTGGGTGTACTAAAAAGTAGGAAGAGGAAAATGAAAGGAATTAATATGATTCGACCAGCCAGCCAGGAGTAAACACTGCTGCTGCTATCATCATTACATACATATATTTACATTCTAATGTTGTGGGCACACACACACCTATTATTGCTGTCTTTAGTGCAACTCGATGGCCCAGGAAATTTGGCGCTAATTCAAAAAAATTTTATTCAAACTTTTTTCTTTAGAGATTTTCCCACAAAACCCCAAATTCTAACAAGGAAGGGACCCTGACTGTGACCTGGGCGAACTTCGATGAAAATTTTTTGCGTATGCTTGTAGAGCGTACCCAAGTTTCTTGTGAATCTGGATCCCCAGCTCTGAAGGTCCACAAAGAGCGGTACAGCGGTCACTCAAAGTTGTAAAAACACCTCGATATCCATATCATGGTTTTTTTATAAATGACCCGTGGACCATGGGTCATTCCTAAAATTTTTGTTGAATTTCAGAGGTGGGGAGCCAAAATCACATGGGATTTTGGCACACTCTACAAGAATACCCGCATAAAAAAATTATAGGAAAATCTCTAGGTCACAGTCAGGGTCCCTCCCTTGCAGATTTCGATTTACATTTCGATAATTTTTTAGTTTCAACGCAATCCTGATACAGTCAACCCTCGTTAATCCGCCACCCCGTTAATCCGCCACCCCATGGCCGGTCCCAAAAAAGCTAAAGTTAAGTAAAGGTAGGGTAATTGCACCTCGTTAATCCGCCACCCTGAGGCCGGTCCCAAAAAAGCTAAAGTTAAGTAAAGGTAGGGTAATCGCACCTCGATAATCCGCCACCCCGTTAATCCGCCACCCTGAGGCCGGTCCCTAGGGGTGGCGGATTAATGAGGGTTGACTGTAATAGCCAACTTTCGGAAGTTGTGATTCTCGATGCATGCTAGAGTGTGCGAGAATTTTTCACTTTTTTCTTAATAAAAAAAGTGTTTAAAAACAGACACTCGTGTCAAAGTAAGCCTGTCGTATATTTAATGGCCCAAATGAAATGGCTGGACAGCTGAATGGATTGATTAATTTGTTAAAACTTTAAAATGCATTCTGGTTTTGATGTGTTCTTTGTTCAAATGCCTCCTCCCACTTGTTCACCCCTACTATTCAACTGCTAACTCGGCTCCCTGTGATATTTTTTCTGTTATCCACTTTATCCGTCATAGCAATTTTTAGCGTGTCATTTGGAATTGTTGCTTTGAGAAAATTAACTTTTTTGCTATCACTGTGAAATTATTATTTTTGTTTGTTTTGCTTTTTCTTTCAAGCTCTAATTAATTTAGCCACTATTCAGTAACTAAAAATATCAGCTATCTCACGAGCCAACTTTAAAACTTTTTACAATAATATCAAACTATTAAAATTTGAAAGTGCGGTGATGATTTTTTTCTGAAAACTGCACAAATCAGCTACTCCACAAAATATATCAAAGTTTAGTGTTTGAATTATGATATCTGCTTGAATTGAACTCCTTAAAAGACATAATCTATAAAAATGGACCACTTTATAGAGAGGTTTGGCCATGCCGATTTTTTTTCTACTTTTTCATCTATCTTGTAGCAAATTTCATGGAAAGTCCATAACAGTTGAAATTTTTGGTACTATTCCATTGTACCCCTCCCAAAAATCCTATTCCAGTGTAACCCTCCCAAAAACAACTTTTTTTAGGAGTGTCTAAAAACCATTCTGATGCAATAATTGTGTGATAAAAGAACCAGAAAAGTAATTTTCATAGGGACAAAAGGCTGTATTGGGAGGGGAAGGGACAAAACAGGGGCCACTTATTTAAGATAAATGGGCTCCTTAGAGTATGAGATTTCTAAGGGTTAAGGCTTACCGTCAAACCAAGCGGGCACCGAAAAGTATGAGTAGTCACGGCGGGCCATGGGTATCAGCCGGTGGGATCCCGAGAGGTTTTTGCTTTGACCAGGCCTCTTCTCAGTGTCTGGCTGAATTTTAGATGTCTGCGTCTCTAGTTTGGCCTGGAAGAGGAGAGGAAATTTTTTTCGGTAAAAAAATCAAGATGGTGAACACAGTTTTGAATACTGGGGCCTACCGCATGAATAGACTCTGATATGCATGTTTTTTATGCATCCAAAGCCACTTTCGAGTGATTTGTGTCTAAGGTATGTGGGTGTGCGCATCTCAACCCCAAGCAACCAAGCCCCCTGCGCCCCCTTCGGGGCTTGAGAGTTAGAGACGCGCGCACTCACTTACCTTAGACATAATTCCGAGAAGTACTCTTGACCATAAAATGCATATAGAGTCTCTTTTTGCCACGGCCCATGTCGAAAAACATGGCAGAAACAGCCAAAAAAGTGCACCCTGTGATATTCCCTTCCCCTCCCAATGCAGCCCTGTGTCCCTATCAAAATTATTGCATCAAAATGTTTTTCAAACACTCCTAAAAATTTTCGGGAGGTGTAAACTGGAATAGGATTTTCGGGAGGGGTACAATTGAATAGCGGCAAATTTTTTGTTTCTATAAGAAAAATCTTTGAGAACCACGCATTTTAAATTAGTCGATTTTCTAGTACTCTATTTTCTGACTTATTAACTTCAGATGGCTCTAGCTCATTTTTTCTAGAATGAATCCCTAGCACATGATAGCTCATTTTGCTTCTTAGAAAAAGCTCTTTTAAATAGATACAGTCGTTTCGGGTTGACAATCAAAAATATTAGACAACTGAGCAATAGTTTGAAAAATTTACACTTTGCCAAACCTTCAATTTGGTCGAAAATGTCATTTTCTCCACTTTTTCGTAAGCTTAAAGACAAAAAAATTCCATATTCTTGATGAGCTCAATCTTCTGAACAAGACTAGTGCGAAAAATTCTCTAAAAGAGTGCCAACCTTTTGAGAAAAACAGCTTCTTAGAATGAAGGTTGTCAAAATTCTAAGTGATAATTTCTGCGAAACTTCTTGTTTTAAATCTTTTTGACAGGTTTTCTTTACGGATTCGTGTTCAGATTGGTCGATTTACTTGTGAAAGTGCTCTCACCCTCTAAACTCACTGTCATATTTCAAATTCCTCTCAAGACAACAAATATTTAAACTGTTAAAATTCAAATTTTTTAAATCACGTTCAAATCATTGTTGTCTTGAGAGGAATTTGAAATATGACAGTGAGCTTGGACTAGGGCTGTACAATGGGTAATTACCCGGGTAATTACCCGTAATTACCCACGCAAATTACCCGCTATATGAAAATCGGGTAATTATAAAATACCAAATTAAAAAGAATTTAAATGTGCGCCATGTTATTATATTGTCTATAAGTAAATTTCATGTAAGAATGTTTCGTCCTTTCAGATTTCTTTGTGTTTGGAAACTCTTCTATCTAGTTTCAAATAAATTGGTCTTAGTCAACTCAATGGTAAAATTTCTGTCCTGGTGTCGGAACTTCTTTGACAGAGGAGATGAGAAAGACTCGAAAGGAGGAAACATCGTTGTTGGCTACTGCAAATTCTGCAATGCGCGCTACAACAACAATGTAGGTAGTATGCAAAAGCATCTGAAGGTATATTTTAGCATTTTAAGATTTACTTTTAGAAGAAGGAATTAGCAGTTATGAGCTTTAACCTTGATTGAAGTATTATTTTCCCATTATTCCACGCAAACGATGTTGTTATCTTCTTGTGTTATTCCACACTCAAAAAATTGTTTATTGCATTAAATTGTTGTGTTTGAGGACTGTTGCATTAAATTTTGCAGTATAATTTTTTACCACTTCTGGAAATCAAAAATTCGCTTGGTAGTCGTAATACAGTAGTCCGGTAGACTACTGTGATGGCAGAGAAGTATTTCTGGTATTCTTTTACAATTACCCGTGTTTCGGATAATTCTGGGTAATTACCCGGGTAATTATACAGCTCTAGCTTGGACGATAATAGCTTTTTCATAAGAACATACTGAACACGAATCCGACAAGAAAAACTGCCAAAACGACTCAAGACCACAAGTTTTGCGTAAATTATCAAATCGACTAATGGCAACTTTTATTCTAAGAAGCTGTTTTTCTCAAAAGGTTGGCACTCTTTTAGAGAATGTTTTACACTTGTTTTGTTCAGCTGATTGAGCTCTACAAGTATATAGAATTTTTTTGTCTTTAAGCTTACGAAAAATGGATAAAAATGACTTTTTTGACCAAATTGAAGGTTTGGCAAAATGTAAATTCTTCAAACTTTTTCTCCCTTGTCCAATATTTTTGATAGTCAACCGGAAACGACTGGACTTATTTGAAAGAGCAACTTTTAAGGAGTAAAATGAGCTATCATGTGGTAGGGATTCATTCTATTATTAAAAATGAGCTAGAGCCATTTGAAGTTAATAAGTCAAAAAACTGGAGTATCCAAAAATTGACTTTCTTAAAATGCATGGTTCTCGAAAATTTTTTCATAGAAATAAAAATTTTGACGATTTTGGACTCAGCATGAAATTTGCTACAAGATAGATGAAAAAGTAGAAAAAAATAATCCGACATGGCCAGGTTATGGTTCATTCTTACAATTATGTCTTTCAACATCTACAAGCTCCCCCAAATAGAAATTTGTTCGTGCAATATTGATGAACAAAAAATAACAATGTGTTTGCAGGATGCCTAAGCAAGATTTTGACATATTGGACTATTGTGCACCCATAATTGTTGCTATAATTTTTGCTGTAAGGTTTAAGCCTAACCCTGCAAATTTTCCTAAAGTGTAATTTTTTAGATAATTGTCCTACTCATTTCATTCTTCATTATCAACTTCTATTGCATCACCAAAAAAGACGATTTGACATGTTTTGAAAAGGTTGGAATTTGTGGCACTGTTGACCTATCCGGGGCCATTTTTCCCTTTGGTCCCCCCTTTGGTTTTTTTTGAAAATTTTGATGTGAAATATTTCCAAAATGTCTCCAGGGTTAGGCCTAGGCTCAATTTGTGTTCACAATGTTCACAAATTTCACATCAAAATTTTCAAAAAAAACCAAAGGGGGGACCAAAGGGAAAAATGGCCCCGGATAGGTCAATAGGGCCGAATTTGTTTTAGTAACCTTCAGGGATGATACGATGAGATATTCCGGTAGGGTAAATGTCCTAGATCATTATTTGATAAGGTGCAAAATTTAAAAAAAAATAAAAAGAGGGCCTATATACCGCGTTTCTGCCCCAAAATGACCAAAGAGTATGTCTTAGCCAAAAGAAGCAAAGCGCGAGTAACTTTTTTCGTGCAGAAAAGGAAGTCACATTTCTGCCAAATGATGGTCTTGGACATTGGCCCTACCGGAATATTTCGTCGCTACAGGTTCTTGTTCCCATGTTAATAAAAATCTCAACCCTCAAGAACTATTTTTAAACCACATAACTTTATTCAATTTCTTAAAAATCGGTGAGTTCAGTCGTGTAAAAGAAAAAAATTGAACATCTTAAATACTGGGAATTAACCTACACATTTCTGAAAGTATCTAGACCATAGTCCATTTCCAATAACCGCTGAATTACATGGACAAAAAAATTTTAAGTATGAGACTAAAACTATATAACAGTTATAACTTTATAACTATCACCTACAGTTAATAGATGAGGGTTCATAACATATCACTGTTGGTTGATAATGAGATAGTCTCAGTAATTGCTCCATAATTACTGAGTTCATTGATCCAAATTGCGAAAAATCTGGTGCTGAAAGCGAAATCCACGTCAAGAAAAACCTAGCCAAGGGTGGTTGAAAATAAACATCATGCGTTTATTGAGTGAATACGGTTATAAAATTCGTTGAGAAAAGGTTGTTTGGGTAAAAACTTTGTGAAGGTAAAATTGTCTTCTGGACCCGGGAGTTATTGGAGACCCAAGAGTTATTAGAAGAAATACGGTATTCTGTTTACGTATTTGTCTCTCAGAGAGCTTGCTGTATAATTTTTTAAGTTTGTGTAAGTCGATTCTCAATAGCGCTCACTCAAGTGACTGTCCTCACCCGTGCGTTATTGGGAGGGCCATTTCCCTCATTTTTATCGAACTACATCTAAACTCAATGGCCGCAACTGTTCGTTATTAGGAGAGTCGACTGTACTTTCTACCTTTCATCAATATATTTTGCAGCTTGATGAAAAACGTAAAAGCTAGACTTGTTACTTTTCGGCTGAATTTGATAAGCCTTGCATTATATCGCTATCTTTGATTTTTCCTTCATGAGTTTTTCAAGCTGCTCTTTATTATCTCTTTATTTCGTAGCCATTGCTTTTTATCGTTTTTCTTTCAGACTTGAGTAATTCGGCTGAATCATGGCATCAAACAAAGGCCCTCTGGACATCATAAAGGAGAAACTCAATAAGGAGCGCGAGAAAGCCGATCAAGCCAAAGACGAAGCGGATGAGGCCAAACGACAGCTGGAAATCGAGCGCAAGAAACGAGAAGACGCTGAAGCCGAAGTCATGCAGATAAGCCGTCGTCTTGTTGCCGCTGAGGAGGTATGTTACTATTTTTCTTCAAACATTCTACTCGAGATATATTTCAGGATTTAGAGCGCACTCAAAACAGCCTCTTGATCGCCAATCAAAAGATAGAGCAAGCAGCACACGCAGTTGACGGCATGTTTTCCATTGCTTTTTCAATACTGTTTGCAGTCAAACCTCCGACATAATGCCCCTTGGAACCAGTCAAAGGTGGTCATTTGTCGAGGTGGACTTGCATCGGGGGCGATCTTACTGTCAAACCTCTGATATTAAGCCACCCTGGGGACTGACTAAAGTTGGCCTTATACAGTCGAATCTGGATTAGCCGTCACGCCGATAAACCGACACCCCCAATGAACATATATAAAATTTGGTTGGCCAGCAGAGAAATTAGTGAAGTTTACTCACAATAAGCCGACACCTTTGATAAACCGACATCCTGAGTCCGAACATGTCCGATAGAATTACCTTTAGTTAAGCTGACACTTTCCATTTTTCACAATATTTTTAGCCATTTTTTGTTGCTTGAAGTTTTCTTTAGTAACTATTTTTTTGTTTTTTGCGTCATTTTCTGTGTCGTCACTATTTTCGACATTCATATTGATACATCAATTTTCCGTGCTCTCTCTGTGTGTGTATTCGGATTTTTTTACGCAAAAAATTGATTGGAAAGTCATTCAAAAATAGGTGCAAAATTGACGATTTTAAAACAGCATTGCTGATAAGGTTTTTTAGAGAAAATAAACATACTGCTGAATGAAGAAATAAATAACTTTTCCAGTGAGGTATTATTTGCCTTACAGCAAAAAATGTTTAAAAATTGCATTATTAAAAAAATAATAAAATTTAGATGGGTCGAAAAGATTCACTTAGTAGTTTGAGTGTCAAGAAACTCGATAATCCGACAGCCTTAAAGTTAATATGAATATCTACTCTCGATAAGCACCTCTCGATAGGCACCCAATAAACCGACACATTCGATCTGCCGACACCTTCGACCGGTGATGTCGGCTTATCCAGATTCGACTGTGCCAGTGTGGCCTATAGCGGAGTGGGGCTTATATCGCAGTTCGCATGTACGAGCTAAAATTTGTCTTGCAGATGCTGAACGAACCCACAGAGCTCTTGAGACTAGGATGAACGTAGACGACGACCGCTTTGCTCAGCTGGAGGCTAAATTGCGTGAAACTCAGCGTCTGCTCAACAAAGAGGAAAGCAAGTCGGAAGAGTTGAGTCGCAAGCTACATCTGGTGGAGATTGAACTGGAACGAGCTGAGAAGCGTGTCGAGGATGCAGAGAACATAGTAGCCCAACTGGAACGGCAAATGGATCAGATGCTGCAGGAGCTTTGAACTACTATCGAGAGCCGTAAATGAATAAATCAGTCTCATTTCTTTTGTGATTGTAACGACTTTGTTTGTTTTCGGGCGGATGTTATAGGAACTGATCACGTATTTGTATCTTCTATTTGACAAATCGTCTATAAAAGGCTTTTGCTTCTGCAAATAGTCTCTTCTCCTTTTTGTCTTGTTTGGTGTCGTTCCAATTCCCATATCCGAAATAGAAATGAGTGTGGGCAGCACACTTAATTTTTCTTTGCTGCTTTTGATCGATAGTTGACCGGTCATTGAGCAGCTTTTTGCTAGTTTGATTGTGTCTTTCCTTGGTGTGTATGACCCTTAGAAAAATGTGTCTCACTTCCACCAACAAGCTATTTCAGTTAGTCCATTTGTTCTGCACGTGATTTTGTTTTATACAGGAATGGAGCAATTTATATCGCAAGAAATTACAAATAACCCTCGAAAATTATGTGACACAATGGTTTCCGAGTTTTTCTTTGAAGCTGTGTTTGACCAGTGTTGGGACCAGATGAGACTCGACCGGCAATTCCCGGTCCAGTCTCGAAAAAATCGCATCTCGTTTGTCGCTCTGCGTTTTTTGCCGCAACTTTCTTGTCTCGGTTTCTTGCTCGGATACCTAGTCCCCAACGGCAACCGGACATTTAGCAGAATTTGTGAAATTTGTCCGCGTACATTTAGCATAATTTTGAACCGAAGTTCATTCAAAATTATGCTAAATGTCCGCGGAAAAATTTCACAAATTCTGCTACATATCCGTCCCCAACACCATTTTTGAGTATAAAACTAGAAATTAAACACTGGACGTGAAAGGAATACCGCATTTTTCTTATATTCTCTGAAAACGCGAGATTTATTAATTTTCGTATCAAGGTTCATACAAACAGCATTTAATAATCAATTCATTTCTGGTGAGATCATACAAAATCAGGGTTAAAAAATTTCGGTGGCCTATAAGAATATAAGTAATTTTGAATCACAGTGCCCACTTATTATCAGGATCGCCTTCATTGAAATAATTATTTAACTATTTTTTTAGCAATAATTAACTATTTTCAGTTTGGTGATCGCATCAACCTGCGCCTTGGACCCCACTCATTGGCTGTGATTAGAAGGGGTGGATATGCTTCTACCTATGCCAGGGAAGAAGATATGGTGGAAAGACATCTAATACATAAGGCTTCACTTGCTGGCTTCCAGAAACAACAGCAGTATTAGCATTCCTCAGGCTACACCGTGGTTTTGAAGAAGAAGTTACAGACAATTTTACAAAAAACCATATTTTGAATGTCAAAACATTTTTTCTGGGCCACGTTGTATTTGACTTTAATCAACTGTCTTGACTGACTTTCGGTAGTGATTTTTTTACAATTTTGATTATCAATGTATTATTTTTGCGCTTCAATACTTTTTACAAACATGTAAGTAATAATCAAGTCAACTCTTATTCGCCTTGCCACCACCACCCTGTTTTGTTATCATACATCACTGCTATGCATAAATATATTTACTAACAATTGTATTTACAGGCATTCAGCGATAAAGTAACGATTAGGAGCCTTATAAAGCTATACACATGCTCTTTTTGGGGCAGCAATATAACAAGTCAATTTTTTTACCAATTTTCTTTAATGTATTCTTTTATTCTTTTTCTTCTAGGATTTCTTTTCAAATTTCAGTAAGCAAAGCTACATAAACTGTCCTTTTTTAGAAGCAATACAATCATAGGTTTCAGAACCTTATCTTTTGTCCTTTAGCTTGCCTCGCTTGGCGAGTACCTAAATACCGAGCTCTGTGCTCTAATTGAACCCCATGCTCTAATACAGCCCACGCTCTAATATAGCTCCGTCCTAGTAACCTTTATATCGGCCCAGAGTCAATATTTTGAAAATCTGTTTTCTGCGTTTTCTTGTCTTCAACTAGGTCTACTGGTTCCGCTTTTTAGATTTTGGTTGAGTTCCTACAATCTGGAAACCCTAAAAAATTTCTTCACCCTGAAAACACCCTCTCACCCTGATTTTTTTTTGATGTTTGAGGGTTGAAAAATAGAACCCCATGGAGTTCTATTAAAGCATATAAAGCATGCGTATTTGAGAGATTTACATTATGAACAAAATTTAAAAAATAGATTAAATTAAACCAGAAGGTTCTGGACTTAAAAAAATTGGACGTAAATGTTTCTTTTAACAAATATAAAATATTTATTTGTGGTTGCGAATGGTTGTGAGAAATGTGTCTAGGGGCAATATTCGTTGGAGATTAAGGGGTAGCCGTACACCACTCTTTTCCCACCATCTGTTTTGTTCCTAAAACACAATCAATACCAGCAACAGCCAAATATGTTGGGATAATACCAGTAAAAGCAAGGGGTGGCGAATATTTCCACACAAGGGACCACAGACGCCTATCGGCGCCTCTATAGTATTTCGAAATTTCAATGAGGGGCTATGACTTCATTCATAAAAATAGGTATATCCCTTATTAGAACTCATTTTTTTCGCCTGTTCTTTTTTTAAAACGAAAGCTGACATTCTGGGGAACACGATGGTATTATCGACGAAAATGATTTCGCTATCTACGACCCGTTCTGGCCTTCGAAGTAAAAAAGCGTTACCCACCCACCCACACATGCCAAATACTATATAAGATTGGAGTCAATACTTCTGTAATGATACCATTTGGATTGGGCGGTGTCTGCTGCTATAGGTTTTAAGATCATTCTCCACATTCTATTGTAGTTGTCTCTGTAGAGTTTGGAATTGGTGTAGGAGGTGCATTGAGATATAGTCTTCCTACTTATCGTCAACAATTCTGTTAGCACTCCACTCAAATCCATCAAATTAATAACAAGAATTACGCATAGTGAAACCACTATTTCACTTTAAAACCATATGATTGCAGTACTATCACAGTAGCAGTGGCGTACGCAGGAATTTCTTATGAGAGGGGGGGGGGCTTGGGCATGTGAGGCACGAAAAAACATGCCTTGGTCTGTTGTTTTTGTTGTAAGGTGTCGATTTGCAAAATGTCATTTTGCCAAGTTTCGCATTTGACAAATGTCATTTTTACGAAATATCACCTAACCTCGGCAACCAGACAAATCAACATCAAAACTATTTAGTCGCACGACAAAATAGTTTTTAAAATTTATTTGTCGTGCGATAAAATAATTTTTTCTGTTATTTCGATGTAATTTTTTAGGCAGTATTGTAGAGCGTGCCCAATTTCCTTATAAATCTAGCTCTCCAGCTCTGTGGCCCCACAGAAAGTAGGAAACCTGGCACTCCAAAGTTCTAAAAACACCTCGATACCCGTGTCATGGTTTTTTCCGCGGTTCAACCATGCAACTTTTTTTCTGTTCAAATCATTTATTTTTATAACATTTTGGCTGTTGTTTGTGCATTACTTACTGGTCATAAATTCAAGAGCTACAAGATAGGCTAAAAATCCGAACAAAATTTAAACAAAAGTCACTCCGAAATTACAGGAAAAGAGGTAGAGCCAGCACTTTCCCTGAAGTTTAAATTTGAAGGATACCTGGTCTTGGCATATTTCTGGCTGACTTTTCTAAAGAAAACTAAGAGTGCAATATAGCAAAATGATCACTGTGAAAAATGCAACAGAACTAGTATAAAGACTCACAAGACAACAAGCCAATATCACAAAATTAAAGCCAAAACAATTCGACCCCGAAGCCCCACAAAAACCAGGGTCTTATGGGAAAAAATTCAGGTGGCTATGGCTTGGTTTCGTAATTTTCTCTAAATTTTTTTAGGACATTTGCTAAAAATAAAAACATCACGTAATAGAGCACATAAAGCTGCATCAGATACAAGTGTTAGATCACAGGTGAGACTGTGTTTTACTTCTTTTTAAGAGGTTTGAAGAAGTATACTGTTAGTCTGGTCATGGATGGACGATTATGGTTTGATTTTACTGAGTTTGAAATCAACACAATTGAAAGACTCAAATACCATTATCAAAAAAAAAGACTCGTCAAAGTCTTGTCTATCTTTTGGTATGTGATCGCTGTATAAAGAGTTTTTTACTAGCGGGACCGACCTTGGGTGATCGTTATAGAGAGGTGGTCGTTATACAGAGGTGAAGTTATATAGAGACTCACTTTGCCTCAATTTAGTTCAGACCAACCAAACTTCTCTGAGGTGATCGTTATATAGAGAGTGATCATTATATAGCATGATCGTATAGATAGACTCGACTGTAGAGCAGAAAAAATAAGTTCGGGAAATGATTTTGGGTCACTTTTCAAAAAATCCGAGTATGGGGGATATAAAAGTGCCATTATTTTAGTTACGTTAAAAACAAACAAACATATGTGCACTGTGTCTTTTAAACATGAAAACCACGGCTTTAGGTAAATTCATCCAACGGTAAATTCATCCACGGTAAATTCATCCATTGAAATACCTTAATTAGGGGTTTTTTCCAAGAACGTTCTTTAAATGCTTATTGCCAATGTTTTGTGTGTTTATTGTTAAGTTTCTAGATTAACTGCGAACGAGAATAGAAATTTTGCGAAGTGAGAAAGGCAAGGATATCGGCCACCTGAATGATTTTCTCTATTGGAAGCAGTCAAGTAAGGGAGAAAAGGCATACTGGCGATGTATCTTTTTTCAAGTTGGACCGGATGGTGAGGAAACTACAAAGTGTCCAGGTATGTAGCAGAATCTTAGAGCAGAAAACTTTGTGTTTGCTAGGTCATAATATTTCTGGCCATTGTATAAATTCTGTGTCTTCAGGTCGAGAAATTAGCACTAACAGCGATGCGTATAACTCAAAGAAGCACAATCACGTTGGGGACAAGAGCAGTGATGTCACCGCACCGGGTGCCGCACCGGCACCGGTGCGGCACCGACCCGCACCGGCACCGGCCGGTGCCGGTGCCGGTGCGGGTGGAAAAATTTTTTGGAGCCGGTGCCGGTGCTGGTGCCGGTGCGTGATTTTTTTAGGCCGCACCGGCACCGGCAGCATAAAAATTATATGTGATTTTTCATTGACCGAATATAGGCGGCAAATTTTATTTCAAATTTTCATGGCATTTTGACAATCGCTTGGTGTCCGCTTCGCTTTTTTTATTTCTTGCTTGCAGTTTAGTCCTTATATTTGTGTTATTATCAGCTGTGTTATTATCGTTCGATTCTTTATTAAAATTTCAGATGTTCGCCCAGCAAAAGTTAGTATTTCTGTTCTTTTTGTTGGCCTTCCCATGTCCAGCAAATTCCTCTCCCATAAATCTCGGCCTCAAGCAATTTGTGATGGCAGAGTTGATTGAGCTAGAACTCCAACTGCAAATCTTGATGGATGAGCTAAAAGAGATTATTGGTGAGCAGGATGGGGAGCAGAGTCAATTGACCAGGAAATCAAAGCCTATTTGGCAGTAGTTAGTAAACAAGCCTTCAAGGCCATGGAGTTTTGGAACGGCGCCAGTGCAGAGCCGTACCCAATTCTAAAGACGCTGGCACCAAACATTCTATCCATTCCTGCGAGCTCAGACGGTGTTGAAAGGCTGTTCTCTCAGTTTACTCTTGCAACGAGCTGCCACAAAGAAAGATCTGGACCCAAACTTATTAAACGAAAAGTTTTGCTAAACTTTAACCGAGAATACATTTCTTTTTAATTACATATGTATTTAATTCATGCTGCATATTGTTAAGAAATAAAATGCACGAGAAACTGTCTTCATAATTATAAAAACAATGAGGTGCCGTACGGGCACCGGTGCAGCTTTCGACTCGCACCGGCACCACCCGGTGCCGGTGCGGTGCTGGTGCGGAAAATTTTGGAGGCCGGTGCCGGTGCAGTGCTGGTGCGAAAATTTTGGGGGCCGGTGCCGGTGCAGGTGCCGATGCGTAAAACTTTGGAAGCCGGTGCGGGGTGCCGGTGCGGGTGTTAGAAATTTACATCACTGGACAAGAGCCGTGTTGATTTGAAGCGAATGCAAGGATATGGGCAAGAAGAATCAGTCAGAAGCAAGGAGCCACCTCGAAAATGGAACGATGGAACGAACAGATAAAGATTCTCTACCGCTTATTCGAAGATCTTTGGTGACGAGAAACATACGAAACCACAGACACACAGCAAGAGTGGAACCTGCGAATCCTCAGATGCTAGTAGACTAGCTGTGTTAATCCCGATTATTATTAAAGTTTTAGATACCAGAAGCTTATCAAATGCTTGGAAAAGAATTCTTTCTGAAATGTGATGGATGGAATAATGATGAACGAATTCTGATCTTTGCAACAGACAGGTGCTTAGACATGCTCGTGTCAATCAACAAGTGGGGTTGCGATGGGACTGAATGGAAGCGAAAATGGAAGAAGGATGAAACTTCGTTACTGCTAACATCTTTTGCTTATTGTATTCAACATCGTCGGAATTGTTATTGTTACCAACATCCTTGAAATTTTCATCTTTTTCCAACATCCTTGATAAAGTTATTTGTTAACCAACATCCTTGTCAGATAGATCTCACTTTCCAACATCCTTGTCAGAAGTATTTTTCTCTCTCCAACATCCTTGATAAAGTTATTTGTTCACCAACATCCTTGTAAAAATTCTATGGTCGCTAAAGCGGGTTGAAATTCCTTTGGGTTGATTTTCCATAAAATGCCGACCATGTGAGGCGGGTTCACGACCCGGTTGGTGCTGCACTAAACTTCGGTTTTGCACTGAACTTCACAATTTATTTCAAAAGTTTTCACTTTAAAAATAAGAAAAATAAAAAACTTCCGTACGCTGGTTGTATTGTAATATTTCAATGGATGAATTTACCAATGGATAAATTTACCGTGGATGAATATACCGTGGATGAATTTACCATGGATGAATTTACCGTCGCCCAAAAACCGCAAAAATAGAAAAAGTACTACGAGTACTAAGTACTAATTCAGTACCAAGTACTAAAATAGTATTTCGTACTGAATTAGTACCCTAGTACTTTATGGTACTATTTACAGGGTGGCAAGTATTTTGGCTTTTAAGTGGCTGTATTTTCAAATTTCATGAACACATCAACCAGATCTTTTTTATCGGATAGAGAAGACGGGAGATTTTGTTTAATACCAAACTTTATAACAAAAATCTAAACATTTGCAAATGTTTCTTCAACACTTCTACCGCCAACTGCGATACAACGGTTCAATCGAAGAGGATATGCTGCGATGCAATTATTGATCATTTCTTGAGGCAATTCTTCAAAAGGCAGTCTCAATTCTTCCAATAAAGCTCACCCACGTCTTCGATCGGCTCTCGGTAGACTCTGCTTTTGATCCAGCTCCACAAGAAAAAATCACACGGCGTCAGATCTGGTGAGTAAGGCGGCCATGGCAAATTTGGAGAACCTCTGCCCATCCATCGTTCAGGAAACACTTAAGATGGTACGCACGAACACGAAGAGCCCAGTGTGGAGGTGCACCGTCCTTAGAAAATTATCAGCAAATTACTGGACACTAATCACTACCTGCATAAAGATCAGCTCATTGAAATTCGGCCAGTCTTGCAAATCAGGAACCACTTGTTCTTGAAGAAGATTCAGGTAGTTGGCACTATTGATGTTTTCTTGGAAAAAGCATGGTCCAACGATTCCTTGGCGGCCAATCAGAGCAAAGACAGTAACACGTGGCGAGTGGAGCGGAACTTGTTCAAACCAATGCGGATTGTTGTCATCCCAGTGGCGAAAGTTGTGCCTGTTGACGCCTCCATTCAATTGAAAGTGTGCTTCATCACAAAAAACAAAATTGTAAAAAAAAATTGAAATTTGATAGACTAACATCACAAGTTTGGTATTAAACAAAATCTCCCGTCTTCCTCTATCCGATAAAAAAAGATCTGGTTGATGTGTTCATAAAATTTGAAAAATACAGCCACTTAAAAAAGCCAAAATAACTTGCGCCACCCTGTAGTACTTCGATAGTATTATTTAGTACCCAAATCGTCAGCCTATTTATAAATACACATTAAAAAAAATTGACAACAAAAAAAATGAAAGCACGGTGTGGACTGAAGAATTGCCCTCATGCTGATCAGATATCCAACTGAATACCAGGGTGAGGACACCCTGGTATAATATCTTCCGGTCCTGAAAATTCATAGTACGTGAATACTGTGATACTGAGCTTTTGGGCAGTGAATTCGCTGTTTTAATATTATCAAACCGTGTTCAGCGCACGATTTTAATTTTTTTATTTAATTCAATTAGTATTTCAGGGGTCATGTGTTTTAAAACCGGCGAATTTCTTGAAACATTCTGTATTACCAGCAAATTTATTTCAATACCGCGGTAGAAAAGTCATTAGAAATATTTCTTGAAAAAATTCCAAATTGGCTTGGATTACGCAAGTTAAAAATACTACAAGTTCATGTTCTACCAAAAAGGGTTAATATCTAAATCTGCTGCCGAAAATCTGAACGGAATTCTCGTATTTTTAAAGTAGAAAATTCCATACTTTATTGACCACTTCCATGCCTACACGGTGAGCGCCGCTAAATTATCAGATCTGTGACACATAACATGCACATTCGCAGAATCTTCAGAAAAAATAAATCGCCAAAATAAAACTATCCTCTAAGCTAACTTTATTTAGCTAATTTCATCATAATTGCATAAATCATAAACTCTGTTGATAACAACTTGATAACAACTTTTTCCTAGCCTTTTCTTGGTCTGTCCTGGAATCCTCTCGAACGACGGAACTGCTGCTGTGTATGTCTCATCGGACCACCTAAAATTGACATTAACTAATAATGCTCTTTGAATCTGCAAACTTTACTTCCGTTCGACTGAAGTTGGGGATAATGTTCTTTTCCAGGTGGCAACTGCACTATTCCGTCGTAGTCACGATTCTTTCTGGCCGAGTCACGATTCCCACCATTTCCATCCAGAATTTTTATCGGATCATTGCTGATCGCTGGAAGCAGGGCATCTTGTTTCTTTACAGACTTCACTTCGTCATTTGTGACGCTAGGTTTTTCAGGAGCATCTGGTGATTTCGGTGTCTCAGGCGGCGGGACGTCATCATCAATGCCAAAGAAACCGACTGGATAGACTTTGGGCATACAGAACTTTAAGGCCTCCATCAGCTTTTCGCGCATAGCAAGCAATTCTGCACACGGTGGCTTCATCACATCGCAAAATGCCCTCGTAATGCTGCTGAACATTCCGAACTGATTCATGGCAACAACGAAATCGAGCTCTCGACGAAGTGCAAGTTCGCTACTGTAAATAATGGTGACTTTATGACTTAACAACAAAAAATAATACGAAAAGAAACATTTCTTTGAGTGATTCCAACTTCTCGTCCGTGAATTTGCTGAGCAGTTGACAGAAGCATGACAGAAGCAAATCAAGCACCCTCTTCCTTTCAACTGTTCCACCAGCCGGTGTCTTCAATGACAATTGCATCTCCACAGCTTCAGCTAGAACTGTAATGGATGCACAATTTCGCAATCCTGAATTGACAAATGTAAATTTGACAGCCACGGGTTTAAAAGAAGATGCCAATGCACAGAATCACATCCAAAATAATACCCGTATAAACTTTTTCAATGCGCTTTGTAAGAAAATGCTGCTCAGACGAATAGTCAAGGTACGCCACAAGACCATCAATAAGAAGAATTAGCTTTTGAATATCTTGA
The DNA here is from genome assembly GCA_029231635.1 of Ditylenchus weischeri. Lineage (NCBI taxonomy): Eukaryota > Metazoa > Nematoda > Chromadorea > Rhabditida > Anguinidae > Ditylenchus > Ditylenchus weischeri. The sequence goes on along the minus strand of JAMRYI010000563.1, from coordinate 1,174 downwards.
AGAGAGGTGTCTGCAGCAATACAACGAAGAAGATATTTAGCCACCGTCTTTGACACATCCTCAGTGGTCTCCGATTCGGAATCTAAATATTCCAGCCATAATATTCCGTATATTCCATAATATTAAAACATTACCAGTTTTTCCAAATTTCAATGCCTCATCAAGAAGGTTGTGAGGAAACGAAATCATTTTGGAAGGCTCTGGTGAATTCAAACTATTCATCGCACGGACTATCTTAAAAAGTGATACTTTATTCTGATTTTATTCGAAGGGGAATTTGAGGGGTTCTTATCAAAGAAATATAAAAACTATCGAGTAACCCATCATGGGTGCACACACTTTTCGCCTCAAAGAAAAATTTTCAATGCAAGCCCAGGCATGTGCACAAGCCCGCCCGTTCCAAAACCATCACGGGCCGGGCCGAAAAAGCCCGTCATAAATAGTTTATAAAGATTAGCCCTAAGATAACTCCCTCCTTTTTTAAATTTATTTTCATTCAATTGTTTCAACTGTGCCCAATTCATCTCTCATTATCGGCGTTAGGCGAATTGATCGGCACTGAATTGATCGGTGCGTAGGCGTTTCTTCCCTTATTTCCCAAATGGGAAAAAAGGGAAGAAACGCATGGTTCTTACGGGTTATCCGCACCACCTTAATTTTTCGGCTATTTTGTGCTCCTAAGGCAATTCTGATGTGCTAGATCGATTTTTCGGGTCTATTTTACCCTAGTAACACTCAATACGGGTGCAGCTCGTCATCATTTGGTTGCCTACCTCGAAGAATTCTGGTGGAGAAATCGCAACAAAGAAAAGGATCCCTTCGAGGAACTCTTGAAAGATATTGCTCGATTGTATCCGCCAAATATACCATTTGATGTTGCTCGTTAAATTTATCGTTGTATTTTTATGTGTTTCTTGTTCCAATAAATAAAGATTACTGAATTGTAAATAAAAAGAAAGGGTGGTGCGGATAACGTTCTTACGGGCAGTGAATGCGGAGGAAAATTAACGTGTAATTGTCGAATAAAAAATGTAATTAATGGCAATAATGCACCCGTATTGAGGCGTTACTAGGGTAAAATAGACCCGAAAATCGATCTAGCACATCAGAATTGCCTTAGGAGCACAAAATAGCCGAAAAATTAAGGTGGTGCTGGATAACCCGTAAGAACCAT
>JAMRYI010000467.1:0-129677 GCA_029231635.1 Ditylenchus weischeri | reverse complement strand
TGATGTCAGGTGTGTTTATTTTTGCTAAATTGAGTCACTGTTGTATTAGACGAGTAAAGTTTAGATTTTGAGAAAGTGCCGTTGGAGGATCTGAAGCTACGCTTTCATGCTGCTGCCTTCAGCTACTGCCTATTCCATCTCTCACAAAACGTGTTCGGGAGCCTGAAGAAGAAGGGTTTGGTGACTCTGTACCACAGTTCCGAGGTCAAGATCTTGCTTAGATGTCTCAGTGCACTTGCTTTCTTGCCAGTCGCTGAAGTGGATTTGGGATTTGACGAAGTGGTGGCTGCTATTGGAGAAAAAATTGCAGATGGGATGGTGCATCAAAGCAGAGTAATGGAACTGCAAGGTTTTTTGCTGAATTTTCTTGTAGGTCAAAAAGTAAACTCCATATTCTTCTGCTCATCTAAAGTACTCTGAAAGGACCTATGTTCGTCGTTTGGATGGCAAACAATGTAACTGCAGACTCTCTTTCCGGCTGATGGGTGGAATTGTTTTGTAGCATTGTATGTAAATTGCGCACTCGTTATATTTGTTTTTCTCTTGTTTGACAATAAATTTTGTTATGGTGTAGCCGATTTGAATTTACAATCGGTTTGAATTTACGTCGCAGTCGCAGTCACAGTCGCAGTCGCGTCATTGGAGGAACAACTTCACAATATGGACCCCAAATTATAGCCTTTAAATTGCTGTTCCGAAATGTCATTTTTTGCATAGTTTTGTTTAAAACCAATCAAAACAACATCAGATTAACAACGACATCATTTATTTATTCGTCGAACACGTCATAGTCCCATTCACAATCAAACGTTTGATTCACAGCAATTTCACCATTATTAGAGACAAAAACCTCGGACACATGTTTCCACAAAACAAAAAGTGAGTCTGTCTTCGAATCGAGAAATCGCAACAGAGACCGTAAATTGACACCCTTTAGAATTTCCATTCTGCAAAAAAAATTCATGTTAACTTGAACGAATAAAAAAAAGATCAATGGAAAAGACGTGAAAAAAGTGAAATTAAAGAAAAGACAATTATTAAAAAGTTAAAAGTTTGTGTGTATGTATGTGCGCATACCAACCCCAAGCCCCCTCCATGCATCCAGACTCACTTTCGAGTGATTTGTGTCTAAGGTATGTGCGTGTGCGCATCTCAACCCCAACCCTAAAATTTGGGGTCCATATTGTGAAGTTGTTCCTCATTGGACACACACTGTGACTGCGACTGTGACTGCGACTTTTGCCGCGTCATTGGACACGTAGTGTAAGACATGCCGAATTTTTATTACGGTTGAGTTATTGCTCGGGCAAAATCTTTTCGAGAAATTTCTCGGGCGATTTCTCGGGCAAAATCTTTTTTTAAGCGTGAACTATAACACTACGTGTCCAATGACGCGGAAAAGTGTGACTGCGACTGCGACTGACGCTTCAAATCGATTTGAATTTACGTCCCAGTCACAGTCGCGTCATTGGATACACACTGTGACTGCGACTGTGACTGCGACTGTGACTGTGACTGCGGCTGTGACTGCGACTTTTGCCGCGTCATTGGACACGTAGTGTAAGACCAACGTTCTACTCGATTTTTTTTTATTTGCCGAGACAAAAAAAATAACAATAAAAACGATTTTTACCAACATTATGCAAGTCTTAAGTTGTTTAAGTTAAATTGAGTTTGTCAACCCTGAAGCCGCAACTCACAAAAACACAAATAGCTTTAAATGTTTTTCTATCTTACACTACGTGTCCAATGACGTGGCAAAAGTCGCAGTTACAGTCGCAGACACAGTCACAGTGTGTGTCCAATGACGCGACTGCAACTGTGACTGCGACGTAAGTTCAAATCGATTTGAAGCGTCAGTTTTTCACGTCATCGGACACGTAGTGTTACTAGCAAGGATAGTTTGTAGTATTTACAGTTAGCGGCGAAGATCAATTTTTGCATTTGCATCATTCCCTTGTTTTTGCTCAAAATAATTTTCAGCTAAGTGAAAGGCTTTGCAGTAAAGCCGAACAGAGTTTTTAACAACTCGGAGTAAAAGAAAAAATTCAGAAAGTATGAAAATTTTGAGAAACCCCCCGAAGCTCAGCTTTCAATAGTTAGTTGAAGCCAAGAACAAAAATTTGAACCAGTGTTTTTATAAACGAATACGAAAACCAGTTTACGAACGAATAAGCAAAACGAAATGAAAACGAAAGCGAAATGGGGTCTCAAAGCGAAACGAAACCGAAAACGAAACGCAATGCAAAACGAATGCGAAAACGAAAACGAAATCGTTTTCGTCCAATAAACCAATAAAAACCAACCAATAAAAAAAAATTCATTTGGGGGTATACTCCGGTAGGGTCGGTTTTTAATAGGCCACGGTCGGGTCGTGCACTTCCCGTGTAAGCTTGAAAATTGAAAAACGACAAAAAAGTACAAAATTTCAAAAAAGGCATACTTGAAATTGCGCAGCCGCAAATTGCACACACGAAGATTGCGCACATTTCAAATTTCAAATCGCGCGCACACTTTCCTTTATTTAGCTGCACTCTTTCCTCATTTCTATGCCTCCCTTCCCTGCCCTCCCTTCCCTCCAATTATTCATTGGTCGCTATTCTTGTTTTCATACGTATGTTGACAGTTTTAATGCCGGTTCTTTTAGATATGGAATCCAATTTGAACTGTAATCAGTGTCTCCAAAGAGCAGAAGCGGAATTGCACAAGCAGAAGCATATTTTGACTGTAATTCTGTTTCTGCTTGTGCAATTCTGCTTCTGCTTTTTGGAAACACTGACTGTAATACTTATTTGAGAGTGCGCTATCTATGTTGCGCTTTTTGAAGTGTGCGCAATTTGAATTCGCGCAATCTGGCGCTGCCCGTTTCATACATGTCCGTATTACTTCCTACCATAGGCTGTAATGCCCCTCCATGCCCTCCCCTCCCTTTTCGCCAACTTTTTCGGCATTCAATAAGAAGGCGAAAATGTGGTAAAATACACAAATTCGGGGCGGCATTAAAGCTTCTGATAGCGACCCTATAAACTATTGTATTTCTCCAATTACCGGATTTCTGCATCTATACACGCTACCTCTTTCAGGCGTTCTCTTCACTTGGTCGCCAACATCCCGACTTGATTGGAGATCCTGTGATCACCGAACTGGTAAGATTATGTTGGTTTTACCTTGATTGATATGGTACGAGATCACTTTTTTGCCATTGATTGAAATTTCATTGAGGTCCTCAACCAGATTGATCTCAGCCCATTTCTGAACTTTATCCATTTTCATCATTTCAGGTCAACAAACACAACACTACACCACAGGTGCAAAAAAATATTCTTAATATGGAAAGAATCCAATTATTTTCAGCTTATCCTGCTGGCTTTTGCCACTTGTCAAGGAGTAGGAGTTGTGCCCAAGTCGGTAGATCCAGAGCGTATTCGCACCAACTTCAAGTGCTTGGACATTAAACTCAGCCAGGATGACGTTCAAAAGCTCAACTCCATCGACAAAAACCAACATTACATTCGCACCACTGGCTGGTTGGTCAAATAGACAAAAGTCCAGAAAAAAATTCCATGTTTTTTTCAAATGGTTGTGTTTGCAAAATTGGTGCTAGCTCAGTTCGACCACAGTCAATTCGTCCCGAAAATTAGAATTCCTTCTAGTTCTACTATCCTGCCCATAATTGCGTGCTAAAAAAGGCTTTTATAAACCATAATGTTGTTTTGACTAACCAAAATTTTAATACTCAGGGTAGCTACCCACTCCAAAGTGGCCGACTCGAAATTTTGGGGAACCATGCTGAATAGGCAAAAAATAATGCAATCTTCATTAAAAAAATCAGTATATAGTCGAACTTGGATATAATGACACCCCAAAAACATCGTTCCCACCTATGGACCCACCGTAGTTAGAGATGAAATCCATGTTGCTAAAGAACAGTGTAAAGAAAACAATCAAAAGACATTGGAAGTAACAGCAAAAAATTTCGCGGCCGCCTTATTAGAGCGGGCCGCCTTGTTTTTCAACCTCCCTCTAGGGGGCCGCCTTATTTTTCAACCTCTCTATAGGGGGCCGCCTTATTAGAGCGGGCCGCCTTATTAGAGGAAATACGCTACCCTTATATACAGCAACTCTATCTTTTTAAGTTTACCACAAAAAGTCAGATTTTGGTCAAAAAATTTCTTTTTTTCTCAAAAATGTCTTCCCGGGCTTTAAACCATGATTTCAGCGCTTGTTCTAAGCGCTGAAATCATGGTTTAAAATGTGGTTAAAACTAGGGTTGCTGAATTGGTAAATACCCGGGTAAATACCCGGGTAAATGCCCGGTATTTACCCGGGTAAAATCTAGATTTTACCCGGCACCTATAAAATCGGGTAAAATCATTTTGGTCAAAAAGTTTATGTTTATGCTTGTTTTATTTTATGCGTGAAACTGTTTGTTTTATTTTAATTTTAGAAAATGCCGAAGTCTACAAAACCGCTATCTTGGTGCTGGAATTATTACAATCGTGCGAAAGAGCAAGATGAAAACGGAAAGATGATTGTCATTGGGCGCTGTCAATTCTGCAATGTTCGGTACACAAGCAATGCTGGCAGAATGGAAAAACACTTGGAGGTAATGATTTTTTGTGATTTGATCAATAACTTATAACAATTCTAAATATTTAGAACTGCAACAAGGTAGGTGCTGAAGCAAGAAAACAAATCGATCGTCTTTTGCAGAAGCCTGCAGCTCGTCGAAGCAGAAGCGATTCGCCAGAATCGAAGAAGGCCAAGCTTTTGCAAACTGCAGAAATCTCGTCGCAAGGACGTTCGGTCACGATTAAGCAATACTTGATAAACAAAGATTTTACCCGCCTTTCGGGTAAATACCGGGTAAATACCCGAGATTTTACCCGAAAAGATTTTACCCGGCTAATTCAGCAACCCTAGTTAAAACCAATTTTGGGCTGGCAACACAGGGTGTAGTCCGGCCTTATTATTTTTGACCACTTACCGGTATTTCCGCTAAATTAACGGTAAATTTACTGTTTCAAAACCCTAGTCTCTACATAATAGTCTTTAGCAAATAATTATGGGTTGAAAAGTGTTTTTTACCGCTTTTGAAGGAAATTCCAATTTTATGGAGGAATTTACCGCACCTTGTAAAATGTTGCCCTCTAACTGTGCCAGACAATAAATTTTTGTGAAGTCTTGAGAGTAATGTTGTTTTTGGTAAATAAAATCTCATTGAAATAGTAGTGAATCAACGTGTTCAAGGAAGCAGAATATTAATAGATGGAGCAGACCTCCGAACAATTAGTATTCAGTTTGTGCTAGCTTTAGATCAATGCAATTTTGTTTTGGACTCTGTAATAAGTAAACAATTCCAACGTTCTACTCGTTGGTTTTCTGGCGCAACCGGAGCATACACTTCCGAACAAGCCAACTTAAAATTTGCATAATGTTGGTAAAAATCGTTTTTATTGTTCTTTTTTTGTCTTGGCAAATAAAAAAAGTCGACCCTACCGGAGTATAACACCCCAAAAATTTGAAAAGTACAAATCAGGAGACGCATCCAAAATCGAAAAAAATTCAATTTCTTTATCACTGTTTCATTGTACAATTATAGTGTTTCAAAATGAAGCCGCCAAGTCAGTGTCGCAAACCGTCCAGCATTGTCAAAAGCGTTCTGATGAGCGTTCAGATTTTGCCCGATTTTCAATATACCGGGCAAAATCTAAATTTTGCCCGAGAAAAAAAACCGGGCAAATTCTCGAGAATTTTCTCGTTGGCAGACCCTAAAGTAAACTAGTGCTTAAAAATAGCGCTAATTTAAAATCGTATCAAAGGGCTTGCTTGCGCTTAAAATATCTTGAAGAAGACGATGACAACTTTTTGGCCCTATTGACCTATCCGGGGCCATTTTTCCCTTTGGTCCCCCCTTTGGTTTTTTTTGAAAATTTTGATGTGAAATTTGTGAACATTGTGAACACAAATTGAGCCTAGGCCTAACCCTGGAGACATTTTGGAAATATTTCACATCAAAAGTTTCAAAAACCAAAGGGGGATAGGGAAAATGGCCCTGATAGGTCAACAGTGTCAACTTTTTTTCCTGTGAAAAGATGTCAGGAAAAATCAGGTAAATTACTTGTCGCAGTGTGTATTCTATATATTTAGAGCCATTTTTTTGTTTTTTATGTCTTTTTTCAAAGTAGAACCACGTTGTCTTGGGGTTTTCGAAAATTATTGGGATACCATAAGCCTATAGTGTCCCAATAAGAATTTTTACAGCTCAAAGTCTGAAGAAATTTCTTTACCTTAATGTTTCTGATACGTGGTGTCCAATACGTTCTGACCGGGTTTAAAATTTTTTTTATTTTAAAAAGTAATAGTGGTCTCATTTTTGTCTGTTGTTGATTGTTTACTGAATAAAATTATCGCGTAAAGATTTGCCTTTGAAATGTTTTGAAAAGGCGCCAGTAAAGCTAGTTAGTCAAGTATTTTGCTCAAAAACCCAAAGAACAGTGAGGATTTAGCCCATTCTAAGTGATAACAGTCACCTTATTAGAGTCAAAAAAAGCTGTTGGAAAAGGAGAAAAAGTGACCCTAAAATTGTTTTTTTTTTGTATGCATACACAAACAAAAACAATGACGTAAAAGCAGGTTTCTTACACGGGAAAGGCACGAGCGCACCGTCACCTATCAAGGACCTTATATGTCAAGAGATAGCCCTAAACGAGCTTGTTACTGACCCGCACGCGGAATTTCCCACCGAGCAGTTTAGGCCGAGATATTCCACTTTGAAAGTTGCAAAATTTAAACCAAGAATACATGGAAAAAAAAATATATACGACCAATATGTCAGTGTGGCGCAGTGGTATTCGTTGCCGTCTCTCTTTCATTGTCGGAGGATCGATCCCGTTTTTTTTCTGTTGATTCAAATAATTTTTTAAAAAACTCTCACCAATTCTTTCACTCATTCCAATTTTCCCTAACCAACTAAAATTTTCATCTGCTTGTTTTCAACTTTTCTTTGCTAGCTATCAACAAACAATCAATGGCAGCATTTGTTTACAAAGAACGTGATCGAAACAGATATATTGATCACAATATGAGCAACAAATAAACCTAATATTTGTACAATTTGGCTCCCGACAATTTTGTGACAAATTCGCAGGGAAGCTTTTTGAAACAATTCGAGTAATATGACGAGACAGAATTCTGCTTCCTGACTTGAAATTCTGGACCCAGCGCAAAGATGCAGAAAAACGTGGAATTTGCAACTCTCGATTGATGATGAAAATTGTAGTTGGTGAGAGAAAAATTGGAATGAGTGAGAGAATTGGCGAGAATTTAAAAAAAATTATTTGAATCGACAGAAAACAAGATGATTCGGGGTAGGATCGATCCTGCGACGATAAAAGAGACAGATGAAGCTGAATGTGTTAATAGCAGAAAAAAGTTAAACTCGTATAGATTGCACACGTCAGAAAAACAAAAAACGTAAGTTCTGCTAAAACAAAGTCGAGCTGAAAAACAGGCAACAGAAGATTGTCGCACATCCCACACGAAAAAGTCAACCTACAAAAAACGATTGTTGCAAACACACCCGGAATTTATTTTATTGCAGCATACGTCAAGCTACAAAAGCGACAAACACACCAGTAATACAACGACAACAGTAATACAGCAAAGATGCAGAAGAATCACTTAAGTCCTATTCTCACTCGCCTTCGACTGTGATTCCGTCACGTCAATAGCACTTTTGAAGCCTAAAGCTTCTATAGGCAGTCGGAAAAAAGCAAAGATGCTGACCGGGCATTGCGTAAGCCCGAGCGCCTACAATATTCCCATGATTCGTCACCTCAGCTGAAAATGAAAAGATTTAAACGAAAAAACCACCAAAAACAACATACCAATCATTTTCTTGGCCGAAACAACTGCACTAGCTAAGAGCGCTTCGTTGCTCTGCATAGCGTCCTCGTAATTGCCACTCAAAGTAAGGAAGAGATTGTGCTGTCCCGTGAAGTAGCCGTACTGATCATCATTTATTTTTCCATATGTCGAATGAATAGCGTTTCTTAGTTTTTTCCAAGTCGTTGCGAATAGAAATCATACTCTACAAATAAAATAAAGTTGTACAGTCTAGTCGTCCCAGTGATGCGCAGCATTACCGTTAGCATCCTTCAGCATTTATGACACCAAAATTGTAAAAAGACTGAACAAAGTACTAACTGAGAATTTTCCATTTGCAGGTCTTCTATTTCTGGTAGTCTGGCCATCGGAGAACAGGTACATTGCATTTCCTCAGGAGTGATTTTCTTGATACCCTTGCAGACACAATACCTTTGCAACATAGCAACTGCGTGATAGAGAGTGTTACCGTCTTTCAGAAGCACCAATGAACAAGTAGATTAAACATCACCAAAGTGTTAGAATTACCTTGTCATAGAAGTTAAGACAATTGGCTTAAACTTCTTTTCCTTCTCCTTCACCAAATCTTCCAGTTTATTAATCATGTGATGAACGTCAATAGCACTCTTGAAGGACTCCGTCCACAGATCAAGACTAATTGCAGTATCCATTTGGGCCAGTCTTGTTTCGAGCATGAGCATCAACGACTCGGAGTTGTTTAATCGAATCCTAAATTTGGTTGAAATAATATCGGAGTGAAAATATGGCAACTCACAAATAAGCCGAAGTTTTCTCAGTATTTGGATCATTCATATCTTGTGCAACAACGAGCTTCTGCAAGTTGAAACGGAGATTCTCACATAGCCTTCGAAATTCGCCTTTGCGCTGATATTGAACGCAGAAACTGAAGACGCGACGGGCCACTTGCCCGAGAAAAAAAACCGGGCAAATTCTCGGGCAATTTCTCGAGAATTTTCTCGTTGGCAGACCCTAAAGTAAACTAGTGCTTAAAAATGGCGCTAATTTAAAATCGTATAAAAGGGCTTTCTTGCGCTTAAAATATCTTGAAGAAGTCGATGACAACTTTTTTTCCTGTGAAAACATGTCAGGAAAAATCAGGTAAATTACTTGTCGCGGTGTGTGTTCTATACATTCTCGCAGATGGTCTGATTTATCAGAACTGTACTGATTTTGGAGAAAGTGTCTGATTTTGTCTGATTTCCAAAAATTTAATGAATATTAAAGTTTTTACCCCGTCGTTGTAAAACCTTTTGCTACATTTGTATAATTTGTTATTTTTAGTTGTCAAACATGGCTCCTCCAAAACGCAAGCAACAGTTCAGCGCCGATTATGCCAAGCATTTTGGCGTGAATTGGCGAGAATTAAAAAAAAATATTTGAATCGACAGAAAAAAAGATGATTCGGGGTAGGATCGATTCTGCGACAATAAAAGAGACAAATGAAGCTGAATGTGTAGATAGCAGAAAAAAGTTGAACTCGTATAGATGGCACACGTGAGAAAAACAAAAAACGTAAGTTCTGCTAAAACAAAGTCAAGCTGGAAAACAGGCAACAAAAGATTGTCGCACATCCCACACGAAAAAGTCAACCTACAAAAAATGATTGTTGCAAACACACCCGGAATTTATTTTATTGCAGTATACGTCAAGAAGCGACAAACACACCAGTAATACAACGACAACAGTAATACAGCAAAGATGCAGAAGAATCACTTAAGTCCTATTCTCACTCGCCTTCGACTGTGAATCCGTCGCGTTCCAAACCTGAAAAATATCACTGACGCCTTGTAGAGCTAACATTAAAATTAATTTTGATTTATTCATTGTCGGAATAAAAAACCGACCTTGGTTTCCCACGGGAGGATGCGTTCCGGCATCTTGAGCTAAACCAAAAAATTTGGTTGGGCGTAAAAAAGATTAGTTTACCGAGAGTACGCTGAGCGGTATTGACAGAGGAGTTCGACACTGCAGGAAGAGTTGCTAAAAAGAAAAATTTCTCTGAGAAAAAGTTTAAAACAAATACCAATGATCTGATGAATACGAGTCAGCTCACACGTGATCAACATCTTTAGGTTCAACATCGCCCCCTTAATAGTTCCTTTTGTGCCTTCAGCCGCCTCACGGTACGTGTTTGCAGTCTCTGCATCTTGATGAAGTCCGAACGCATGCAAGTCTCGCTCCAGAATTTTAAGCTGCTCCAAATTGCTCAACAAACCTAAAGCAAAATTTTATAGGCAGTCGGAAAAAAGCAAAGATGCTGACCGGGCATTACGTAAGCCTGAGCGCCTACAATATTCCCATGATTCGTCACCTCAGCTGAAAATGAAAAGATTTAAACGAAAAAACCACCAAAAAACAACATACCAATCATTTTCTTGGCCGAAACAACTGCACTAGCTAAGATCGCTTCGTTGCTCTGCATAGCGTCCTCGTAATTGCCACTCAAAGTAAGGAAGAGATTGTGCTGTCCTGTGAAGTAGCCGTACTGATCATCATTTATTTTTCCATATGTCAAATGAATAGCGTTTCTTAGTTTTTCCAAGTCGTTGCGAATAGAAATCATACTCTACAAATAAAATAAAGTTGTACAGTCTCGTTTATCCGACACTCCCTCAAGTTCGTCCCCACCTAGGGTCCGACACTTTTTTAAGCCATTTTTTAAAATGTTTTTCTAGTTGTCTCTGGTTGTTTTAGTCCGAAATATCGCAACGATTCGGATTTTGCCGATCGTTTTTCCCAAATCCTTTTACGTTGCCATAAAGACCCACGGCTCTTGTTTATCCGACGCCTGATTTTTAAAAAGAGGTGTCGGACCCAGGGAACTGCATTTGGTCCTAAACAGGACCTTTTTAGGACAAAAAATGTCCGAAAAATGTCCTATTTTAGGCACTTTAAGTTTGGCGCCAAATAGGACAATAGTCCTAAATAGGACAATTGTCCTATTTAGGGGTACTAAAAAAAGGCGCGAATTCAAATTATATTTTATTTTTCGTGCTTTTATTTTGGCTTTTTGACACTGTATGTGATGAGTTTTCTGGTATTACCTATTTTTATTGTGGAACGACATGTGTTTTCATACTGTTTAGTTATTTTTTGCACTGTAAATCAAGTTTATTAAGCATCAAACAATTTATTTCTGGTAAAATTCATCACATAATCTTTTTAAAAACCATTGATAATTTTAAGAACCAGTTTTATAAAAAGCATTAGCACTCAGCCCTTTTTTTGTCATAAAAGTGAAAATATCCCGGATAAGCTTGACGTTTCAGATCAAAGAGATCAATTTGATCACAGAAATCTCCTTCTATATAAGTGCTACTTCTTTTTCCATCTAAACCTTTGACACAGCTCAAGACTCCGCATGGTCCAGCTTCTGGAAAATTGGTAAATGAACTACGAACATGTTCACCATCATTTGCATATATCCAGTGACCGGCCCAGGTGGGGTCTGTCTTACTCTCTCTGAAAACATAATCAGACTTGCATATATGTCATAGCTTAAAAGAACACCTACTTGCAACAGAACGTTTTGCTGCCTGTCCAGCATATTCCTCGTCCGGTATATTAGACAGCACACACCAACTACGCCCATAATGGAGGCGAATAGTTTCGTAAGAGGCTGGGCAAATACCAAGACATATAGGTGCGCTACCGAACCATTGGCAAATCCCGACTATATAATAAAATTTGAAAAATTTCTGCGTTCAATTTAAGTGCCTTACTTACTTGATGGAGAAAACATGTAATTTTGTAGTTAGAATTTAGCGATTGGATTGAAACGCCGATAATTCCTGACACGACAGCTGAAACCTGCTGAAACGTTGCTCCAAATTTGTTAGAGGATATTGAAACAGTACATGAAGTAAGAGAGCAGGGCAGAATTGGTCAGCGTGGTAATATTGGTCAAAAACAAAAATAAGCTGAACATGTGGCAACAGGACTGCTTTTCGCTTCTTAGACCTTCGAACTGGTGTTGACTCATTGCTTCTCTGGCTTCCTTCTTGGCTAGATTCTGGGGTAGCAACAGTTTCTTGACCAGTTGAATTTGTCGCATTTCTTTGCAAAAGTTCTTCTTCCTCAGAACTACTCGCTTCATCTGAACTGCTGTATTGGCTCATCTAAACAGTAAAAGTATAGCTACATGTTGAAAGGTGCAGAAAAAAAGTGCCACAAAATATTGGTCAAAGCAGTGATTGTCGAAATGTATTCTGGCAAAAAAGACGATGCGCCAAACCATTTAAAAATATTTTTAGCGATTGTCGTTTTGGGCTAATTGTCCAAACCCTTAATTGTCGTTTTGTCTTTTTGTCCTTATTAGTGATTGTCGTTTTCTCTAATTGTCGTTTTATAGGTGAGCCAAAAACTCACCACAAGTTTCTCATACTCCTACATTTGGAGGGAGTAGTGAAAGTTCGTGCATGCCTTCTGACCAGACTGACGCACGTAACATAGGAACATGTTACAGTGATCAACAATTAGACGTTGTAGACAGAGGTTTTTTTTTAATAGGTGTAAAACAGTAATTTTCTATTTTAAGATGCGTACTTTTATGATTTTGAGGAAATTCACGGACCATACGATGAATTTCTTGATTTAGAAGAAAGTTCACAAGAATCAATGTCAAGTCGAGACGTTCAAATACAAGCAAAAGATTCACAGTTGTCAAACGAGCCTCACAAAAATCGGCGCAAAGTGAGCAAACAAAGTGTAAGGAATAAATTTCACTTTTTGACGAAAACTTTCTTTTTTATTTAAAACTCTCAAATGCAAAGATTTAGGTTTTCGACGAGCTCGCTAGAGGGACTTTTAAACGAAAACAAATTAATGGCAAATCACTCGAATCTAATTATTTTGATGAGGTTGTTGATGAAAAGAACATTGTAAAGTGCAGAATTCGCAAAATTTGCAATAAGATCTTTGCACTTGCTAGCGTAAGTCATTCAAGGTAAAACATTGTTCGCGAACTTTCCGAAATTTACCTTTTTCAGAGATCATGCTAAGCTTCACATGAAGACAGGGCACTCTGTAATACCTTCCAATGAAAAAATTGCAAAAATGGCTACTGAGATGGTCATTGAGGATTGCCGACCATTTAATATACTTGCTGGTTCCGGTTTTCTCAATTTTTTGCAAAGAATAGGGGAAATAGCGTAAGAGATTTACATTTACTGCCATGCGATATTACTCTCACTACTCCATGCAATTTAGAATAGCTCAGCACACGTCAGGAGTTGTATTTAACGTTAATAAAATTATGCCTCATCCAACTACAGTTTCTCGAAATGTTGACAAACTCATTAAAGATGCAGAAATGAGGATCATGCCTGTAATATTAAAACATATGAAGAAAAGTAGTTCTGAAATAACAACTGACTTATCTCAAGACAACACTTTCTGGTAGTTTTGGACGTGCGGCACTAGAAGCCCTGAGTTAAAAAAATTCAAACTTACCAACAGATATTATTTTAAGCGCCGCTTTACTGGATCCGTTTATAAAAACACAGTTATTAAGGATAGCTGAAGAAGTTCCACGGTGGAATAAAGAAGAGGTGCTTTTCATTTCTCTACAAAAAATTGTAGCAAATATTTTTTTAGGCCATCAAAGCTCTAAGAAAATTTGCAAATAAGTACGAAGCAGATTTGCAAACTACACAAACAAAAAGATTAAGTGATTTTGAAGTGGAAATTGGAGATCCGTTTGAGACTGAACTTCAAGGATACTACGCGCTTCCTATGTTGGATATCGATCCTCTCAAAAATATTTTAATTTTAAGGTTTATCCCACACTTTCTAAAATTGCGAAAGAAATTCTTTGCATTCCTGCGTCAAACGCACCTAGCGAAAGATCAATTTCGACATATGGAATAGTTGCTACAGATTTGAGAAACAGACTTACTGATGAAAAAACATCGTCTATTCTCATGTTGAGATCTTTGCTCAAAAATGGTTTTACCTCATATGATAATGTGAGCTAGAAATTCTGAAACGCTTTCAATAAATATTTTACAGTGCAAAAAATAACTAAACAGTATGAAAATACATGTTGTTCCACAATAAAAATAGGTAATACCAGAAAACTCATCACATACAGTGTCAAAAAGCCAAAATAAAAGCACGAAAAATAAAATATAATTTGAATTCGCGCCTTTTTTTAGTACCCCTAAATAGGACAATTGTCTTATTTAGGACTATTGTCCTATTTGGCGCCAAACTTAAAGTGCCTAAAATAGGACATTTTTAGGACATTTTTTGTCCTAAAAAGGTCCTGTTTAGGACCAAATGCAGTTCTCTGGTCGGACCATTAACTTGGAGTTCAAATTCAAAATAACATCCAAATATGTAAAATATCCACTACCTCTCAACCCGAATTTTAGAGCCCTAGCTGACCAAGATTTTAAAACGGGTATACCGACAGGGGTGTGCACTGGCCTTGTTTTTCATTTTTTACTTGTAAACAAAAATTAGTAGGATAGCAACGCTATGATAGCATAATACCGGGCCTGGCCGGCCCGCCTCCGGGCCAGCCCGTGCGCACCCCTGTATACCGACTAGTCCATTTTTAAGATCCCTTCTTTCGATGTCGATTCAGGTATTGGGCTAAGCTCAGTCGTGGCCGATGTAAAATTGTCGGTACACATCTGAGGATATTATTAATACATGCAGACTTAAAATTTATCAAATATACACAACCACCTACTCTTCTTAAATCCTCTGGCAGCTGAAGCAAACGATGGAAGTCTATATACTTTATTTTTTTGGTGGAAGAAATCATAGGTAGTAGTAGAAAGAATAATAAGCTTGCGACAATCAGCAAGATTCATGAAATGAACAATATCTTGATAAGTTTCGGCAGGAAGCATTGTAGAAAAAAGTTCCTGGCAAGAGCAAATTTTAACTGTAACACACTTTTTTTTAAATATAATCACAGCCAATACAAAATGTCAGCAATCAACTTCAATCAAAAAAATGGTGAAGACGAAAATTGCGGTGCGTAGTCGTTTCCTCAAAATAGTCTCATGTGAGACTTTTTTGAGGAAACGTCTTAACAGAACGCCAAGTTTGTACACATTCAAATTCATTATTGTTTTCTTGCAGTCGGCTGTTTTTTCGTTCTATTAATCTTTCTCCCAAAGTCTCCTTTTATTTTCTTTGATAGATTTAGTCCTTTTCATATAGCTTTAATTCTGGGAATCGGGCCTCCGGGGAGAAGATTTCAGGTGTCAGATGAACGATTTCAGATGAATCTGTGCTGACTGGAAAATAGTTAACCGAGCTTTGAAGGGATTGCTGTTCAGTTATAAGAAGGCAGCTTATGAAAATTCAGCCATGAAACTTTTTTCCTCCTTCACTTCATCTTATCCAGGGGATTGTGCCAAGACATCCTCAAGGCAATGGAGGAATCTCAGCCTACACTGGTTGAAAACTTTGAAGCTGTGTACAAAGGTTTGAAAGCAGACATGAAAGCATGGCATCAGCACTACAGGTAGCAATTTCAAAAAATTTAAGACAATCATACTCATAACATGGATGAAGACATCAAAAGCTTCAAACAGTGGTCGAAAGCGTACTGGTAAGTCTGTTTCAGCTATTTAGATAAATTTGCTGATTCGATGTCTATTGGATGTGTTTCCGCAAATGGCAATGACTCTTAAGTAGTATATAAAAGGCCGGTTCTGGACAACTCATTCATGAAATTTTTACATGAATAAAAAAAGGTAAAATACATAAAAACGTAAGTAGATTCGTCAAATATACCCCTACTTTTATCAAAAAAAAAGACATAAAATTATGAATTTTCATGAATGGATTTTTCATAAAACATGTATAATTTGTATAAAAACATGTTTGTTTTTTTGGTGAAAGGGGAGTTGGCCAATCATTTTTTGGCCAAACTTCGTCACAGGACAAATTTGATTTCGGTAAATAATCTTTTCAACCAGCCTTGGCGTTCCGCCAGTCGGACTTTGGCCAATCCTTTGTTTTTTTTTGGCACGAGCGCACCGTCGCCTATCAAAGAACCTTATATGTCATAAGATAGTCCTAAACGAGCTTGTTACTGACCCGCACGCGGAATTTCCCACCGAGCAGTTTAGGCCGAGATATTCCACTTTGAAAGTTGCAAAATTTAAACCAAGAATACATGGAAAAAAATATATATAGGACCAATCTCTATATAGTATTTGGCATGTGTGGCAGAACGGGTGGTCAGAAAGAGGGTACCCAGTAAGAGGGTAAATAGGATACCCAGAAAAGGGTGATCAGAAAGATATGTGATGGATTAATATTTATTAGAATTTCAAAATATGATGATAACAGGGTAGGCAGAACGGGTGGTCAGAAGGGCCCGATAGGCGCCTGTTAATTAGCAACAGTTTTCGAACGGTCAGTTAGCAACGGTCAATTAGCAACGGTTTTCGAACGGTCAGTTAGCAACGGTCAATTAGCAACAGGTTTCAAAATTGAAAGCCTTTTTGGTCAACTGTAGATAGTATTCAGACGTCTCTAAGTTTTACATACGCTAAAAACGATAAAAAGTTCTTTCCAAACAATTTTCCGTACTAAAAAGACATATTTTGAAAAAATTTTGGTTATCAAGGTTGACCAACTGCCTTGGTCCCCTAAGCTAAATAAACCAAAAAAGGTACCTTCATATCCTCAAAAATACCGTAAAATGGGATTTTGAACATAGTTTTGTTAGCTGGGGCCTACCGCATAAAGAAACTCTGGTATGCATACTGTTTTTATGCATCCAGAGTCTCTTTCGAGTGATTTGTGTCTAAGGTATGTGGGTGTGCGCATCTCAACCCGAGGATGGCGCAGGGGGCTTGGTTGGTTAGAGATGCGCGCACTCACTTACCTTTGACATGATTATGAGCAAGACTCTTGATCATACATGCATTAAAGACTCTTTTTGCCCAGCTACAGCAACCAAAACGTAGTGGAAATATCTCAATAATTTTTTTAGACACCGCTTTCATTCGCTCAGCCTACCTTGGGGGGCCAAGGCAGTTGGTCAACCTTCGATAACCAATTTTTTTTCAAAACATGTCTTTTTAGTACGGAAATTGTTTGGAAAGAACTTTTTTATCGGTTTTAGCGTATAAAATTACTTAGTAGACGTCTGAACACTATTCACAGTTGACCAAAAAGCAAACCAACCTCCCCAAGTAAACAAGTTCCGTTTATATCTATCTTTTATTCATGCTTATTCGCTGATAGCTTTATTTTGTCCACGTTTATTTGCTCCATGTTTAGGCTCTATGATGACTGCAGCTAACAAAGGCGAAAAGGTGGAACTACTGGTTGACTGGTGGGGGTAAAGCGAAGGTGCTCCCATTGAAATTCTGTACGCACTTTTTAACTTGGTTTCTAACAAAAAAATGCCTAGAATTTCAAATAAAAGCTTGCCAAGGCAATAAAGGCAGTAAAGGCAATAAGCAAGCAATAAAAGTTAGTACATGTCTGATGGGCTTTGCTTTTTGCTGATATTTTCAAACATTTTTCAAAGATTATTTTCAGCTGATATTTCTGTAGCATTTTATCCAATTTATTTTTCGATGATTTTAAGATCTATGAATCTGGAGCAAAATGCAATCACATATAGTCACTCTTAATTACTTTATTATTCAGACGATTAAAAACATTTCTGAGATTCACAAAGCTTTCGTTTTTTCTTTTTCATGATTCAAAAAAGCATCTATTTTGTTTTAAGAGATTCATGAATACGATCTTCCTGTTGTGAGATTCATAAAAGAGAGATCTGTCTCTTTGACCTTTCCAATATACATGTAAATTTGTGCATACGCATAATCCACAGTACAAAGGCCAAAGGTTTATTGCTTATTAATAAATGGTGCATACCAGAGTTTCTTTATGCTTTAATTTCTTTTTTCTTTCTTTAATTTCTCCAGCTTTCTCGAGGTAACATTCTTTTCTCAAAATTTTTGCAATTTGTGTAACCCTGTTTAGAAGCAGAACAATCAGCCAGCAGAAGTGCCGATGCAGGACAATGAGCGAAGATCAAAGACAATAGTGGAAGTAGCCGAATATCTTGCTGAGCCGATTCAAAGCAGTTCACTGGATCCATTTGTCTACTTATAGAAATGCAAACAAATGGTTGGGTAAACCTTTTTTTTGCAGCTGATTCACAGTGGGCCGAGCACTTAAATTTTTTTTCCAAAAATAATCCAATACTTTTTCTACGGTGCTTTTACCATGTTTTGAGTATTTTTGCAAGCAAAATATATTTTTGCAAAAACCTTGGCGGACCAGGATCATATTTTGGGTGCTTAAAATTTTAGGGCTACCTCTTCCCCTGGCAATTTTTTTTTGCAAAAAAATATTTTTTGCAAAAGACAATTTAAAAAAAAACAATTTCTTGAAAAATGACTAAAATCTGAGTTTTTCCCATTTTTTCGGATTTTGGTAATTTTTTTCAAGAAATTGTTTTTTTCAAGACCATATCTCAACACATATATTTTAAAAATTATTCTGTAAAATAGGTTTTAAATTTCATTTTATAAAATGTGCTGATTCAGACAAATCGTGAGTAAAAACTATTAACCGATATTGAGTCAGGACCATTTGTAGTTTTGGAAAACACAACACATGATAGGAGATTTACACATTTCGATGTGTATATTCATGAGCTGCAAAATTTGTATTCTATTGTAACTGAATCAAAATAATAAAAAGTTTTATTGGTAAAATTGGAGTGACACGTTTCTTGACATACAAGAAATATAATTTGATATCAATGGATTCTCTACTGATGAAAAATTGTTGTGGGATCCAGCTGCAGTATATTTTGGTCAAGTTGTGTGGCTTAGTGATGGAATAGGCGGAGTCCCGTATAAGAACCAGATTGTGTTCATCACATGCCTCTAGGATTTCATCATCTCGATTGCTTCCACCAGGACTAGCTATGTACTTGGCACCAAACTGCAAAATATGTTTATGATATTGAATAACCTCAGCGAAGTAAAACCCTGCGGTAGGCGGAAAGCCTCATTTTGAATTTTGAAAAGCCAGAAGTGGCTTTTCCGCCTACCTCCAGTGAACCACTGGGGCAAAATTTTGGGCAGCGATAGACAACAATATTTCAAATTGCGCCTATGCAGATTGCGCCAATGTAAATTGCGGCAGTGAAAAAGTGCAAATTTCTGGTTACAGTCTAGTGCCGATATAACGGCACCCCGATATAACGGCACCCCCGTTATAACGGCACCTTGGGAGATATTTGGCTGGCCGACAGAGTAACCCGACAAAGTTTATCCCCGATATAACGGCATGCCCGCTATAACGGCACTAAAGAGCCGGTCCCGGTGAATAAAATAGCCCCTCATATAACGGCACTTATAAATTTAGTACAAATTTATCTCAAAATTTCTTTCGTTTAGTTCGCTATGGCAACAAGGAAGCGCACTGCTGTAACTCTGGAAGTAAAGAAGGCTATTATCAAAGCGGCTTCCGAAAAAAACAATCAGACGAAGCTGGCTGCACGGTTTCAAATTCCAAGGGGAACGCTGCAAGGAATACTAGGAAAAGGAAACGATTATGAAAGCAATCGAAGAGGGTGGGAATGCAAAGCGGTCAAGACTAAAGCCAGAATGTATGAACGAATGGAAGAAGCGCTTGTCATCTGGTTCAAACAGGTCAGAAGCAACAATCTTCCAGTCAGCAGAGCTTAGACTTTTTTGGCTTGATTATGAATTTCAACTTTGGAAAAGGCGAAAGTACTATAATTACTTGAGTACTATACAGTTAGTTTAAGTACTATACACGTGGTTCGGGTAATATGCAGGTAGTTCGGGTAGCATCCAGGTGGTTCGGGTGCCATCCAGGTGGTTTAAGTACTATCCAGGTGGTTCGGGTACCATCCAGGTGGTTTAAGTACACCGATTTTTTTTCCGTAGATCGTTAAATTGTTTGTGTTATTTGGCACCACCTGTTTAGTCTAATATAAAAATTTTCTGTTTAGTCAAATAAAGATTTTTTCATGTTACCCTGATATAATGCACCTTGACCGGTCCCCAGGTGCCGTTATATTGGCACTCGACTGTATTTCATTAAAATAAAAAAGACATGAATAAGTTCAAAGGACGAAATCGACAAATTAAGTAAGAGGCGTTTAATTTGAAGTTTAACAAAATATATTTCGAAAAGAATGAGCTTAGAAACCAAGGTAAATGACTGATGAGTATAATTTGCTTGAGAGGTGATGCCCACTTAACTCGGATACGGACGATTCATCACAACGCCGATTCATCACAACGGACAATTCATCACAACTCCTCAATGAAAACACTGCCCGCAACTCACAAAAACACAAATCTCTATATAGTATTTGGCATGTGCCCGTCCTACTTTTTAATGGACATTTTACCACATTCAGGCCATTTTTTGCTTATTTTTCCGATTATTTTCGGCACGTCTCGACGGAACCCCAAACTTCAGACAATTCAGCGTCTTTTTATGCCGAGACCCAGGAAATGTCTTCGAAGAAAACTTTGGTCCCTCAAAATTGAGTTGTCTCTATATAGTATTTGGCATGTGTGGGTGGGTCGCCATGGTGCTCAAGCCTTGATTTTTGCATTACTATTGGCAAACATATGTCGGATATCTTTCCGGAACCCGAAAATTAAACATCTTAGCTTTCCTTAAGCATAAAACCGCAGAAAGGAAAGATTGTGATTCATGACTTCCGTCCAGAGACTGTAGGATATTTGCTATGCATGCTTCTTATTTGGTCAACTTCATTTAGGTCCGAGCCATGATCGAATTCATTTATTGCGGATCTCTTAGTGTTTTCTGGTTTGAATCGTTTGCTCCCGAAATTCTAGCCATTGCAGACAAATATGCTGTCATTCCGTTAAAGGAGCAGTGTAAGTTTTCCTTCAAACTGACTGTTTTATAGTTTGTTGCTTTAGGTGAGTACTACTTGTCTACAAAGATCAGCAATGAAAATGTCGCTGAGATGGCTGTGATTGCTGATACTTTCTTCGCTCCGAATCTGAAAATGGTTGGATTACAATCTTCAATCACTTGGTGAAAGGTAGCAGCTTTATTTAGGCATGCGTAGACTTCATTTCGATCCACCATAAGCGCGTCATAACCAGCACGGGTTGGAAGGAATTGAAGAGTAGCAACAGTGGATTGGTCAATGACTTGTTGGAAAAGGTGCTAAATGAAAGGTCGGGAGATAATTGCACTCAGCAAGATGACACGATGGCCGACGGAAACACCAGTATCATGGCGGATGTCTCTATGGATGGAACGGAAACGAAGAAACGCAGAATCTAAAAACATGAGACAGTTGACTGTTCGAATTAATTTATGCCGTGACATTGTCTTAAGTGTTTTATCCGGCGCTATGACGCCTTAAATAAATGCTTTCCCTGGTAACATTGAAATATAAGTTCTTCTGTTTTTTTTTCGTTTGTAGGGCGCTTTATGATAGCGGATAATTCCTTAAATGTGGAAACCATTTCTTCGTCTGTCTAACTGTCATCGCATTCGATGCGCATAGAATCTGGTTGCTATTTTGTCACATACTTTTATAACAATGCCGCATGGAGGTGAATTCGGTTACCTCACTTTTTGGTGGCAAATAGACTTTTTCTTTTTAGGACTGATCTCTCATTCTGGTTAACCTCTCAAACTTTCTAAATTTTGACTCGGTACATATTTTGCTTACAAAGGGTGAACCAAAAAAAAAGTACCATTTTTTTCGAAAAATTTTAGTTTTATTTTTTTAAATTTCGTTGCTGCTTTTTGTGTACAGTGTGTTCAAGTATATCTGTTGTGTTTTCTTAACCTTGGGTAGCTCCAAGGTAGCTCAAGCACTGTCATCGATTTTACTGGAGAAATCGATGGGGCAAGGAGCTGAATTTCTTGAAAGTGGTAGAGTTTTTTTTTGATTCACCCTGTAGTTGATGCCCAATTTTTAGTTATATTCGTTTGGATTTCTGGCCCAGACCGTTTCGTAATAAACTACAAAAGTTATAGTGAGGAGTGTTACGAACTTGTGAAGACAACAGATGACCATGGATGTTCTTCAATTTTACAAGAAAACTGCAAAATAAGGAGTAAAAAAACAACTGGTGGTTTATATAAATTGGTCCATCAAATTTAAACTTTTTTCGGTTATGACAGTTATATTTATTGAGAAATAACAAAATTTGATAAAAAAAATAATCATAGCAATAATTTTTTCACATTAATCATTGGAGCTCCCGGCAAATAAATTGTTCAAACTGTAGGTATTTGTTGATTAGCAACAGTTGGTTGAATTTGTGCATTTTGTTCTCGTTCTTTTCGCTGTACAATCAGCTGCTCCTCAGCAAACTTGAGCTCGTCTCTGAGTCGTTCCACATACTAAACTTATGCTTCAGAGTAAAAATTGAATTTTTTCTGTTTTGCCTACTTCTTTTTCTGACTCTTCATCTCGTTGCCTGCGGCATTCTAAATGATTCTATTTACTTTTTAAAGTTCTTTTAACAAATTTTCTTAGTAAACCTTGTTTACAAACCTAAAAATATCTTTTTTTTTTTTTTAAAGAAAACTGTTCTCCTACTATTTACACCAAACCCTTACGTCGTAAGCAGACAAAGTTTTGAAAGTCTTTGGTTTGCGTAGGTATGATCTATGTGAGATGGTTTCCTTCTAAAAAATGGGTTTAGTGAAAAAAAAATTGATTTGATTTTTTATCATCCCTAATAGTAAACTGACATGTGCACACAGAAAAAATGGAATAACCAAGAAAAAAATAAGATGAAATTACTTTCACCTCAGTTGAAAATACTTTAGGCATTTATAAATTGTGGTAAATTTAATGATTAGTTAATGGAACATGGGTAATTTCCATGGGTAAACGCCAATAAGTGACCATTGAGATTATAAAAAAAAATTAGTTTTACGCACATCAAAGTTTTCCTGCTGTGAAGCTTGTTCTTGCGAAGAAGTATAAAACGGTTCTTCTTGCGGAGGTATTTGCAGTTCTCGCTTCAGTCTTGAAATGTTAAAAAAATTAATACGTCAATAACTATAAAAATAAAAAGTTCCTATATCTTGAATTTTATTCAAAGGGGCATGCCCATCCGGGACAGCGTGAAAAAATACCGGTGCCATTCATTTTTTTAACGGTTATGTTTTTAGAAATTTTCATTAACTCTGATTTTAATGACCTGAAATTACTTTTTAAAACTAGGCAGAAAACTTTTGTAAAATTATCAGTCTCATGCAAAAAATGAAAAGATGTGATGGTTTTTTTGGCAGTGTCGCGCACAGCCATGCCCTTTTAAAATGCAAATACCTGTTTTGGACACCATTATCTTTGAGCTTTTTAGCGTCAATTCCAGAAGAAAGAAACGTAATAAGAAGACAGAACGAAATTTTATTCGGATTCATTGTTGAATACTGAAATTACACGAATAGCCAAACACAAGCGATTAAGTTAAAAAATTGTAAAAGACTGTTTATGTTGTTATGCAATGTTGTTATGCAAGAGGATTACTCAAGTTGATAAGATCTTTTTGGGTAAAAATGTGATTTATATAGTGAGTGTGCAACAAAAGCACAACACGCAGGTGTTCTGCCTAATTGCTTACGATTTCTCCTTTTCACTCTAAGTAGGCGTAACCCATCACAAGGCAAGACATAGTTCATTGACGTCATTCAGGTAACTAATAACTAACTCATTTCGCTTAACTAAATCACTCTCTCACATTTTTAAATAAATATATTCTATAAACTAAATTTTCGTGGAAGAGAAAGGCCTCTGGCCATTTTTCAAATTGGGCCACATTTTTGAGCTATTTAATCAGGAAAACAGATCCAGCAGCTGACTCTTAACTATGCCAATGGAGTCGGATTACCTCGTATTGAATTTCTCGTATCCATCGCTGCTCATTTGGAAAAGTACCAAAAAAAATGGGCTTGACTTTACGACCTCCCACGGCTGACCCACTTTTGATGACAATTTTGAAACCGATTGCATATTCGTGTTTTCGACCCCGATTTAGGCGCGAATTTACCAATCGTTTCTGGAAAAGTGAAAAAAAAATTTTTTCGATTTGCCTTGGTCCCCCAAGGTGAAAAAATCTCGATCATAAAATGCATAAAGAGTCTCTTTTTGCCACGGCCCATGTTGAAAACATGGTAAGACAGTCAAAAATATAAAACCCACCTTTCTAACGTTCTGCCATGTGTGGCCCTTTTATTCCCTTCCTCCCAATACAGCCCTGAATCCCTTAAAATGTTTTGGCGGGAATTTGAAAAATTTTTTTGAAAATTTTCGAATTTTTTCACCTTGGGGACCAAGGCAAATCGAAAAATTTTTTTCACTTTTCCAGAAACGATTGGTAATTGCGTAAATCGGGGTCGAGAAACACGAATATGCAATCGGTTTTTCAAAATTGTCATCAAAAGTGGGTCAGCCGTGGGGGGTCAAGTAAAGTGTTACCAAAAATGTTAAAATCTGTTTGCTTGATACCGTGTGTGTGAGTGCATAAATTAGTTCTGGTGAAGGCGTGTATTGACTTTTTTCAACCTATGTCTGAAAAGGGGGCGTTCATCAGAGAAATACGGAGTAGTGACTAATGTTGACCAGAACCAGAAAAAAAAACAAACCTCCTAACAAAAATTTCATCCCTCTGTATTGAAAGCGAATTGCATTTTCTCAAATGGGTACAGTCCAGGGGTCCCAACCAAAATTTCGAAATATCAGGCATGGACCTTCAAAAATCAGGCATTTGTAGTAAAAAATTTCGAAAAATCAGGCACGAGATCAAAACAAGCCAAAGCCAAAAACAAGCCAAAAATTCAAAACCTTTTTGCCTGATTTTTCAAACCAAAAAATCAGGCAGCGTGGTCAAAAATCAGGCAAAGCCTGATTTATCAGGTAAATTGGGACCCCAGGTACAGTCTACAATTTCGTATAATGCCTTTGCGATATAACACCACCAAAAGACGGTCACAAGAGGTGGCTTTACATAGAATGTAGTACAAGGAATGAAGTAAAAAAGCATCAAAATTTAAAATTTGAAAAAGTACTCAAGTTTAGGAAAAAGGTGAAAGTCCGGTGAAAAAACATTGCCTTGGTACTCGTGTTGCTTGACTCAAAAATGTGGCCCAGTTTGCATTGGCCCAATTTGAATTCATTAAATTTACGGATTTGCCGGGAGTTTTCAATTTGACCCTTTTTTTAGTTTAAATGTATGTTGTCTCGAGTAGAATTCAAAATATGAGTGCTTTCTGAGATTGAAGAGCATTTTTATAAGCAAAGCGACCATGCTGGACACGAATCTGTGCCGGAATGCATTATTATGAAGTTCAAAGTTATAATTATAGTAAATGAAATAGAAAAAGACCAAGAATACAAGCTTTTACAAATTTGCCAGGAAAATTCACGGATTTGCCGGGACACTTCACATACAGCCAAAAAATTGACAAAAGTTGGTTTTTGGGTCAGCTGCCCCTAAGAACCAGCCAAGGCAAAATTTTGGTACTTTTCTCGTTTAGGTCACACCTTCATTTTTATTTTTTTCGTTGCTATTTAGACAGATTATACATTATATTATACAATTATACAATTCAACAATCTGAGACTATATAAAGATTTTCAGATGGAGGAATTGCAAAACTTCAATATGGCAAAGCTTTACGACAAACTGCTCAAAGTGGACAGATGATGACTTTGTCGAATGGCTACAGCTCCTCAAGCTTCTGCATTCTTCGCAAACTTGTGCTTGTGGATCAAAAATGTGGCTTCGTGAGAAAAAATATCCTTCTTTTTTAATGTGGCAATGTCCAGTAAAGAAGTGTCGAAAAGAGAAAGGATTGCTAGTGTCTTTATTTGGCACTCAAAGAGGTAATTTTTACTTTTCTTAGACTTTTTAATTATTTTTATTTTCACTTTTAGACATTCCAACTCAGCTATTTCTGGTGCCATGAAACGTGGTGCCATGAAACGTGCTCACATGAACAATTGTCCTTCGAGATGCAAAGAATGGATGGAAGCACAATCTCTAGACAATCAATCGTCGATCATAAGAACTTCTTCCGATAAATATGCGAACAGTTATTCAACATGTATTTTTGAGAAAAATTAAAAAATGAAAATGGTTATTACAATTTTTTTAGAAATCCAACAAAAATTGGGGGTCCGGGCAAAATCGTAGAAATTGATGAGACATTCGTAACCAAGCGGAAGTACAATCGCGGCCGACTGGCGGATGAATCAATTTTTGTCTTTGGAGGCGTCGAACGAGAGACAGGCATACATGTGCGGCCGAAAAAATCGGCGCCGGGCGCACCTCCGGGCGCCGACCTTTTGAAAAATAGGCGCCGGGCGCCCTTTTTGTAAAAAATTGGCGCCGGGCGCCACTAGCATAAAAGTCGGCGCCGGCCCAAAAATTGTAAAAAATGGCGCCGGGCGCCGAGTAACTTAGATATTTTAAGTAAATTTGCAAACGTTTATTTGTTATCATTTCACATTTCAATTAAATTGCTATTATAAGTCAAAATGCTTTTGCTTTTTAATAATGCATGTCCTGTTCTACTTTTTCTTGCAGCCGTGTGCATCGATGTTATGCTAAATAATCTTTCAACAGCAGCTGTGAGAGTCTCGAAAGCTGAAAAAAACAGAGCATGAAAAATGCAGTAATAAACACATTCCAAAAAAATTTGCAAAAATCTATTTTTGTAAAGATTGATGAAAAAGCACGAAATGTGGCGTCGGCGTTGATGATATCAAGTCAAAATGCCGATCGAGGCGAGTTTTACCAAAATTTCTTGCGCACACCGTTGCCGGCGCCCGTCAAGTTGGAGACAGGTAATTTTTCTGTTTTCTGTTTTAATCTTCTCACTGTTTTTGTGAGGTGACATCTTTATGCCAATTAAACGAATAGATGCTATCATTCTTTTAGGTTTGCTTCGTCTGATGTTTCTATGAAGGTGCTACCTTTACTCAATAATTATGCCGCAAAATTTTATTTGGGAGCTGAAATTTATTCAATCGATGCCAGATAATGAAAATCGCATGAGCAGCCTGATTCCAAATGCCTAATGGGATTCCGCCATGTGTCACTCAATCATTCTCTGAACTTCGTATATCCAGAAACAGCGCTTCACGCAGACAATCGAATCGACTTCCGCAGAAGTGCTCACAAAGAAGGCACAGCAAGAACTTTGGCACCATCTTTCGTCTTCCAAAGGTGCATGTCTGTTTTCTTGTGAGACTTATTATTTTTCGCCTTCTGATTTAGAGCCTGACAGTGCTGCAGACGAATATCGTGAGATGTCGCTTCTGTCGAGCTTATATCAATCCATATGTGACTTTGACAGATAACCGTCATTGGAAATGCAATGTACCTAAACTAGAACAAGAAGAAGAGCAAGTCAAAATTTTTGCTTATAGTTCATTTATTTACGTATTACTTCCTGATAAATTTTTGCCAATGAAATTTTGCCAAAGAAATCTTTTTGCCAATGAGATATTTCGTCAATGGATGTTTTGTTAAGAGTTCAGTAATTTCGATTCTTTGTGAGTTGCAAATTACGATCGATTTTATGCAGTGATATCTTCATTCTTGGTTAATTGCTTGACAATGAATTCTATTCTGACCGATTGTCGTTCTTATGTCATTCAAATTTCATTGGCAAAACATTTTATGATACAACTAGGTTATTTGCATACATTCGGAGATCAACTTCTTGCTTGCTTGGACCAGTTGCCTGGAGATGAACATATATTAATTGGTTTCATTGGCATGGATTCTTCGCTTCACTTTTTCCAATTCTTTGATGTCGACTGTGGACCTAAGCAATTTATCGTGTGTGATGTTGAAGGTAAAGTATCTTCTTGTCCGTTTTTGTACTTACACATTCTCTTTTAAAGAAGCCTTCCTGCCAGTGGATTATGGGCTAGTGGTGGAATTGCACCAGTTCAAGAATGTATGCCACTCATTCGTTACTTAAAAATTAGTTATTCACTACTTTAGAGCATCCAAAACTTTCTTCTAAGTCTGCCGACTCTTTACGAATCTAATTCAAACGCTTCGTGTTGTCTGGGTTCAGCACTTGTTTTTGCTCAAAGCTTGATTGTCAGTTTCTCCCTTTACCGATTTACGAAATCATATATTTTTATCAGGCTTCGACCGGTGGACGTGTGACTGTCTTACTGGCATCCAATCCAAACACAGGTTTAGGAGCAGTTGATGCGTTGCCGGGCAATTCCACATCCAAGTTGGGAGAATTCAAAGAAACAGTTGAAAATTTGATTATTGGGTCTACATCGAAGAAAGTGGTTGGTGTTTTACTAAAATTGTTCACGTGGAGATATATTTGCATATTTAGCCGTCCTCTACGTTCGCACCATCCACTGATTTTTACAAGCGAATCGCATTAGAATGCACAGCGAAGCAAATTGCCATAGACATTTTTGTTATCGGAGATAAGCCAATAAATATTGCGACCATATGTGAGTTTTTAAATTAATGTGCTCTGGTCGTCGTAATAATTTATTTTCTTTAGCTGAAGCTCCAAGATTCACTGGTGGCACCTTGTTCTACTTTTGTGATTATCACTTTGTGAGGAATGAAACAGAAGTGCTGCGATTTCAGAAATATTTGCGCAGATATTTGACCAGAAGACTCGGCTTTGAAGCAGTGCTTAGAATTCGCTGTGCAAGAGGTGAGTTGCCGATTGTTATGTGAAAATACAGAGTTCAGTTTTTGTTTTTTGGGGTTGTCACTGCACACTTTCTTTGGGAATTTCTTCGTTCGCTCCACTGACCTGCTGGCAATGCCTAACGTGAATCCTGACTCAACAATTGGTGTACAAGTTGAAATAGTAGAGTCTCAAAGCGACCAACAAACTGTGTGCTTCCAAGCAGCATTGTTGTATACCTCTTCCAAGGGTCATTCCATGGCTAATCATTGCATTTTTACATGTAAATTATTTAGGGGATCGTCGAATTCGTGTCCACAACTTGTGTTTGCCGGTGATTAGCACATTTTCCCGTATGTTTGAAATAATTGATGTCAAAGCCACGGTGTCTATTCTAGCCAAGATGGGTGCGCCATTTCTAGTTTCATCATAATCCCATTCTATTTTTCCATTTAGGAGCCGAGCGTGCAGCAACTGGAAGTGACCTACAGGACTGTCGAGGGGCTCTGATCGCTTCGGCTGCCAGTATTTTAGCTGCCTATAATCGCTCAATTGGACAACGGCCACTATCGATTCTCGTTCCGGAAAAGGGTCAATTAAAGTTTTTGCCATTGTTTATATTGGGTTTACTTAAAAGCGTAAGTTTTGTTTTGTTTTTCTGTCTCTTATTTTTAAACTACTTGATTGTTGCAGTGTGGATTTTCGTCTGCTGGAGTGCGTCAGAACAAGAATGGAATTGGCCTGCAAATCTCATCTATGCTACTGCTCAAAACGCACCGCTTGAAATGGTTCTCTTAGAAATCTGTCCAGCACTTTATGCCGTTCATGCCATTGACCAGGTTAGTAGTAGGGCGTTGCTGTTCTCATTCTGCCCAATTTATGATTTTTAGAGTGATGAATTTCCTGTTAGGCTGCCGCTGAGCTATGAGCAAATCGCTCGTGATGGACTTTATCTGTTGGATACGGGAAGCTATGTATATCTATATGTTTGCAGGGAACTCAAGCAATCGTTCTTGGAAGGCATTTTTGGTGTGAATAATTTTACGAAAATAGATGAAGATGTGGGTTTAGCAAGCTTGGCTTCTTTGAGTTATCCTTTAATTTTCAGGAGCCTTTGAAGCTGTTAGACAGTATGTTGAGTGATCGACTTCATTTCTTCTTGCAACATCTGTCTTCATTGCGTGGTTCTGGGACTTTTTCACCTGCTCTGATTTTGAGGTCCACAATTTTAAATCTACAAGACATATTTATAATCTTCGTCTGTTTTTAGAGAGGACGGTATTCGTAGAGAATTGTTCACACGGAGATTGATTGAGGACAGAAGCGAAGCGTCTCACAGCTATGTTGAATTCCTACAGTTTTTGCAGCAGCAAATGAAAAAGGACTGAAGAAGTCATGCAATCAACGAATTTAGTATCTAGACTTTCTTGTTTATGTGTGTGATATGCTTGAGCAAAATGAAAAGGCTTGTTGTGTTTGTAAGAATAAAGTTATTGTTGCTGTGACTTATGTGATTAGAGCTCCCTAACTCAAGGCCCTAATTGGGTTGCCCTAATGCGCGGCTACCGTTTTGTGAATGAATAATTGTGTTTTTTATTTACTTTTTTACAAATCAGCGAAATATTTTCTGCCTTTTAACTTGCACCCAAATTAGATAAAATCTTTTTTTAGTCGAATGAAATCAGCAAATCTTCTGCTACTTGTAGTTGCTGTGGTGGTGGTTGTTGAGGTACAAGTGTTGTTGCGGCCACTTGTTGCTGATGCTGTGTCGGTGGTGGACCATATGCCTGCTGCTGTGGTTGCTGAAAAGGCACGCTTTGTTGGGCATGTCCCAACTGCTGCGGGGGCTGCATTCCAGCATAACTATGTTGCCCATAACCACCTGCAGGACCATATTCTTGAGGAGCTTGTTGCTGCTGCTGATGTTGCTGTGGTACATACCCTTGAGGTGGAGCGCCTCCACCACTGTGCTGCGGCGTGTGGCTGAATGGTTGTGGCTGTTGTGGATGGACATATCCCCCCATTGGACCATATGGATTCCCACCACCACCTCCATAGGCACCCTGCGGCGCTATATAGCCTGGGTCTGGAGCATTCCATTCTGGGGCTGGGTATTGTTGTCCGTGGGCTGGAGCCATGTGGGTGTATTGCGACGGTAAGGTGTATTGCGGCTGTTGCTGCTGAGCACCATTGGAAGTTGTGTGTGGATGGAAAGGGGCATGGACACCTGCGACATCCTGTGGCGGATGACCCAGTTGGTGGACTGGAGAGTTCCTGTAGCTGGAGTAGTTGGTCGAGGCTGGAGGAGCTGGGGCATAAGACCTGCTCTGCTGGATCTGCTGCTCTTGCTCCTGGAATCGTTGCAGCGCCATGTGGCGTTGGTAGAGCAGCATTTCCTACAATTATTTTTAGAAATTTTGTTAATGGTTTTAGATAGTAGATTGACTTACATGTTTCTTTTGACGCATGAAGTCGAGCTTGTATTGCATCTGCTGACGTCTGCGATACTGCTCCTCTTTCATCTGCTGTTGTTGTTGGGACTCATGCTCGTCGCGAAGAGCATTAACAGCCTGCCTAGCTTCCTGGATATGGGCTAGATGGTCTTGCAAGCTCTCATAGTATTCTGCAAACTTGAACATTACTTAAAAAACATTTGCAAACGTGAATAGAAGGGTTGTCCGCTCGACGCAACGATTTTGGCTTTGTAAAAACTTTCGGCTTTCGGCTTTTCGGCCCTGCGCGCTGAAATTTTCGGGGCCTTGTCTACCTCAGTAAATATGATTGTGCACACCGTATTTATTAATACAATCCCATTTCCTAGAGCCCAAGCTAGGAAGGTGATTTATTGTATTTTTAACATAAAGTTAGTAACGTGAAACACAACCGCACAATAAAATAAATGGTGACAGAATTTCAAAAAAAAAGTCTTTTGCAAAACCAAAACCAAAATTTTTCTGATGTGAAATTGGTCAATTTTTACTGGTCGAATAATTGACGACTAATTTCTCTGGCCAATTTTGCATTCGACGACACTGAATATTCTCAATAATTCATGAAAATTTTCTG
The DNA here is from genome assembly GCA_029231635.1 of Ditylenchus weischeri. Classification (NCBI taxonomy): domain Eukaryota; kingdom Metazoa; phylum Nematoda; class Chromadorea; order Rhabditida; family Anguinidae; genus Ditylenchus; species Ditylenchus weischeri. Next base: position 98,036 of record JAMRYI010000467.1, on the reverse strand, counting down.
GATAAAATTTGTCTCTAAAAACAACCAACCCCTGTCAGATTCCAACTTGGTGAGTCTGGAGAGAACATTAGCATGATGGCTGGTTAACTGTAGAAACAGCGAGTGGATAGCCGAGTCGTTGACTATGGACCTGCCACGCATTGAGTTGCTCTTCATCCTGTTATTCATGGTGTCCACCTGCAATCACTACAACACTCACAAATTACTGTGAACAGCAGCCTTTACCTGTTCTCTGAGTGCCTTGCAAAAGTGGGAAGTCTCGGCTCCAGCATCCTGCTCCTCTTCCCCACTAACAGACGGCTGTTTATTGATAGTTAACTTGTCAAATCCAGTGGCCACACTAGCCAAAGAAGGAGTGGGGGCCAAGGAAATTGTATCGAAACCATTTTGACCATTGATGGTGGAGTAGTCAGCAGCCACTCCGTTGTTCGCAGCCATCTGACTGGCTGCTGACGAACCGCCATGCTCACTGGGTGGCGGCGCTGTGGCTCGCTGGAGATCCAGCTAAAAATAATCGAGATTTTTCTAGGCTCAAATAAATCCTGTGAAGCCAACCTCTTTATCGTCTCGTTTACGCTCCCAATAGTTTCTATCTAAATATTTTGCTAGCATTGGGTCTAATGGTGGTTCATTGTCGTTTTCCATTCGAGTGCGACCCATTTCCTCGACGATAACATTTCCACCGCCCACTCCTTTGTATACCTCTGGCTGAAAAAAATAGTGTTGTTTTTGATTGTTGATTCTTCAAAAACAACTATTTCATAATTGGAGCCAAGCAGGGTTGTTAATCCTTGACCGAAGATAGAGAAATCGGAAGAAAAAATCTTCATTAAAATGAAGAGAGCAGCTTGTATGACTAAAAATTTATATGAAGTATGGTGCGTTGTAGTTGTGGCCTAAAATAGTGACCGATCTCTATTTGACGCGTTAACGTTTTAGGTTTTTTTTTCACATGGAAAAAACCTGAAAGTCAAAAAGGGATTTTTTGGAAACAGTTGGTCCTACCTGTTGTTTTTGAAAGTTGCTTATTGGCGTTTTCAATTGCAATTGCAATGCCGCGGGCTGGCCCCGCGAATGCGGGGCCCGAAGACTAGTTGGATTTCAAAACAACAGTGGGGACCAAGGCAATTTTTTCCAAAAAATCGTTTTTTGACTTTCAGGTTTTTTTTCGTTTGAAAAAAAAAAATGAAATGTCCCTTTATCTAATATTTGACTTACAAATAATATTAATTTGACTTTTTGATTGCAGATTCGAAATCAGCGACCAAAATTACCGCTAGAAATTGGTCAAACAATCAAAAATAGTCATAGTGTCCCTGAGTGGGATCGAAGTTGCAAACCATTTCGGGCTAACGCTAACCACTAACGCTTATCCACTGCACCATGCTTTAAATAAGCTTGTTGCCATACAAGTTGCTCCAACCCTTTTATTGTGATTTTTGATAAAAACGTAGAATCGAAGACAGGGAAAGTCAAATTATCGGCTAAGATTGGAGATAGTGAAAATTTAGTCTGCTTGAACATCAGAGGGAAGATTTTTACTTAGGCCGATTGATCAACAATGAAATACTTGACTCCATTGAACAGTTATAGTAAAGAACCTCTGGCTCCATGGGCAGACTGCTGCTGTAGCCATTGGTCTTATTTTCGAAAGAGGCGGAGTTGCCATTAAAGCTTCTATAAAGACCATGCTGACGCTCCTGCTCCTAAACCATTTTGAAATTTAACAAATCAATCAATTTCAAGCAAGATGTCAATCATAGTATAATTTTGCACTGTATGATTTGTAAAGTCTCAAAAAAGATACTTGACAAAATGTTGTCCTGTACATCTCAGCAGTGACGCCGTAACGAAAAATAAAAAACTGCAATTGGAGATAGCCCATGATTGACAACTTTCCCCAAAAGAGCATGGATTGGACTTTTTGGTTCAATTAGGACTTTTTTGGTGCAAATCTACAGGGTGCGGCATTCTTGTCTACCACATTTGTTTTGCTCATAACTTTTTGAATTCGTGAAATTTCGGCGCGATCTTTTTTTTTGTTCGAAAGAGGACATTGTGCGCAACCGTTTGGTTCCAAAAATTCATAATAACACTTCATTCAAAAACACCAGAAAACATCAGACAAAAATAACAACAAAGTTCAACAAAATCTCGAAAATTTCAAATTTTCATTCACTCAACATTTCCATATGCTTGCTCAACGCTTTGGCCTCGGACATCGTTGCATCTGCGGAGACGGTTTGAACGGTGCAGCATGTCCAACGGAAGGTTGTCGAAAGCCGCTTCAATCCTTTGCTTCAGTTCTTCCAAATTGGCTGGTTGAGTCCGGTAAATTTGCGCTTTGGTGTGTCCTCATAAGAAGAAATCGCACTTACCGTCGGCGCATCAGGTCGTCTCCCGAACTTCTTTCGATATTATCTCTGCACTTGCGTCGGCGAGCCATTTCTAATGTGGTAGACAAGAATGCCGCACCCTGTACTTTTTTGGCGCAAATTTGGTTTTGCGTTTTTCTATTTGATTTTTTAACTTTTAAAAAAGTGATAACACCATCAGGTAGCCCTGCGATTCTAGCTTCTAACGAGATATCATTTACTGCAACATTTTCGTAAAATGTAGCACAAAAAGGTAGAAGTACCATGCCCGTCTACGTCCACGATTGTCCTCCGCCAATTGGAAAAAATTTCCTAGTCATTGATCATCTGTTAAGTTTTTTAACTTGGTTTAATACAAAAATAAGCATAGAATTTATTTTTAGGTAAATTTTTGTTAGAAACCAATTAAAAAAATCCGTATAGACGTTCAATGATTAGGAATCTTTTTGAATGGGTGGGGACATTTAGAACGCACGGGCATGGTCGGCACGCTCCTGATTAGGAATCTTTTGAATGGGCGGGGACATTTAGAACGCACGGGCATGGTCGGCACGCTCCTGATTAGGAATCTTTTTGAATGGGTGGGGACATTTAGAACGCACGGGCATGGTCGGCACGCTCCTGATTAGGATCTTTTGAATGGGCGGGGACATTTAGAACGCACGGGCATGGTCGGCACGCTCCTGATTAGGAATCTTTTGAATGGGCGGGGACATTTAGAACGCACGGGCATGGTCGGCACGCTCTGATTAGGATCTTTTGAATGGGCGGGGACATTTAGAACGCACGGGCATGGTCGGCACGCTCTGATTAGGATCTTTTGAATGGGCAGGGACATTTAGAACGCACGGGCATGGTCGGCACGCTCCTGATTAGGAATCTTTTGAATGGGCGGGGACATTTAGAACGCACGGGCATGGTCGGCACGCTCCTGATTAGGAATCTTTTTGAATGGGCGGGGACATTTAGAACGCACGGGCATGGTCGGCACGCTCTGATTAGGGATCTTTTTGAATGGGCGGGGACATATAGAACGCACGGGCATGGTCGGCACGCTCTGATTAGGGATCTTTTTGAATTGGCGGAGACTATCTAGAACGCACGGGCATGGTCCTTTAAACCACCTTTAATAGACCATCCACTTTTTATAGTGGAAGTGAATTTTTTCAATTACAGGGTGACGCAAATTTTTTGCGGATTTTAAAATGGCTGTAACTTTTTTATTTTTTAACGTTTCGGCAAGACCATGGCAACTTTTTCAGGAAGATGCATTGCGCTTTTGTTTATGTTTGCTTTTGAGTTTCTCTGTTTCATGGGCACCATTTCACGGGCACAACAAGCAAGACCTCAGAAAATAAAGCCACGGCAATATTGCAGCTTATCTTAGCACTGACTTTAATATCTTGCATTCCGTACCTTATACCATACCTAGCACAGCTTTCTGATGCAGCAAAAAAGCCTATTTGCTTAAAATAACATTTTTCATTTCCAAAATGAAAACTTTTGGATGCACGCGTGGTTTCAAACAAGACGTCCCAAATTGGGTGATCAAACGATTATAAGATCTTGCCGAGACGTTAAAAAATGAACAAGTTACAGCGGTTTTAAAATTTGCAAAAAATTTACGCCACCCTGTATTAGATTTTTAGCTTAGGAAGTGTTTAGAAATGTTTCTTTTACCGTGTTAATAGATTAGATTAGAAAAATAGATTAGAACATGATTTTAGGTCATCTCCCAGAAAAGGGGGTGGGGTGGCGTCAATCAAATAAGTACAGTCAAACTTCTATATAAGCTACACCTAGGTCCGGTCCCAAAGGGGGTATGCTCCGTATAATATACCTCCTCTATGAGCTACAGCTGGGATCGGTCCCGAGGGTGTAGATTATAGCGTAGGTTGACTGTACCAGTAATACCACATCAGAAACTGTAATCGCAGGGCTACCTAATGGTGTTATCACTTTAAAAAGGGCTAAAACATTAAAGGCTAAATTGAACCTGAAACCTCCCCCCCACTCACCTGAACCTGAGCTTCCCCCCAGTCAAATCAGCTTGGGGGACCAAGGCAACCAATAGTTTTTTGTATAAACATGATTAAAAAATATTTTTGAGGCTTTAAATGAAAAATAGTGCAATCAAAAATTTTCGAAAAAAATTTGCCTTGGTCCCCCAAGCTGATGTGACTGGGGGTGGGGTCTCAGGTTCAGGTGAGTGGGGCGGGGGCTCAGGTGCTCCACTTTAAACAGACAAAACCAAAATTTGCGCCACAAAAAAGTATATTTGCGCAAAAAATCCTTTTTGCACCGAAAGCATGCATATCCAAAGAATATCCAACCTTGGCTTCCGCTTCACTCTGACTGATTGCCAGAGCTAGTTGCAGCTCCTCTGCTTCCTTGTCCATGAGTTCCTTCAGACGGGCTTTCTCCTTGGCTTCATCAACTGCTGAATTAGAGGCATTCCCACCACCACTGGACTGAAAATAGAGAGGGGTTAGTTTATTGGGGAGATAGAGAAGGCGGTACTGCTTACCTGAGCGGCTGCCCCACCCCCCGGGGATGTTTTCTGGCTCATTCGTTTGTCGAAACACTGTTCACACACACGTACCTAAAACTACTTGAATAAAAGTTTGTGTGAAGATCAGGGTTGGCAAAATGTGGACGATCGGCCACGAAATTGGCTACAATGTGGCTGCTTTTGTGGCCGGTCGGCTATATTTTGCCAACCCTGGTGAAAATGAGCCTTCCAATACTGTACAGTCGAGTCCGAAGGCGTCAACTATTTCGACCCCATCTGGGTCAGACACTTTTTATGGGTGGTATATAATTTTGCCTGCTAATTTTATAGTTGCATTTTTCTCTACATTTTTGTGTCAATTTCTTAAAATTTTTAACATTATCGTGTAGCGCAAGATCTCAGCTTTCCAGCGAGCTATCAAACTTTATTCAATGATTTCAGAAATGATAGGATTTAAGGGTTTGAAAAAATAGGTGTTGTTTCGTCTCAACCCCTAAATATCTAGATCTCGATTATGTAAAAGCTGCTAACACTCCGCTTGTCAAGCGTGGTCTCACATTCTTCTGACTCAGAATATCACGCTGAACACGATGGTATTTTCGGTTTGAAAATTGTTCGACAAAAAGTGTGGCTGGAGGGCTTTGAAAATTTAAAGTTTTTGTACTGTCACAAAAATACAGAAAATAGTCATAATTTTTTACATACTTAATACTTTTGTAGTTTTTTTATTGTATTTTGTAGAGGAGAAACAGAGCTATCTTTTGACTGGTTATTTGTCCGGATTTCATTAAAAATTGTAGCTAAAAACCCGCCAAGATTGAAATGTCAGCCTTTGATGAGAACCTACTTTCAAAGGGCTGAAACTTTGTTCACACTAGACAGAATGAATATAGACTGAGTTTTGTTCTGTAGAAAATTTCACAGTGATTCCGAAACGGCGAAAAAATTTTTAATTAAATAATTTAAATAAATTTTAATTAAATAAAGTTTAAAAAAAACATTATTTCTGGAAAGTTATGGCCTGTTAAAGATAAGTTACTCTTTAAACCTGTTATTTGCCCTTACTGCAGTGCACACTGTCAATTTTGGAATTTAGACACCGGATTCGTGTTCAGCATGGTCGATTTTCTTAGAAACTGCTTTTTGATCTCAATACTCATTCATTTTAGTGTGAACAAAGTTTTAGCTAGGGTTGTGAAATAGAAAGTTTTCCGGAAAACTTTCTATTTACCACAGTTAATTACCGGTAACTTACCACAGCCTGTATAACTAACCGGAATTCGGTAAGTTAAAAACAGTTAACTGCAGATAACCGTACAGTTAATTGTGCAGTTAACTGTGCAGTTAACTGTATAGTTAACTGTATAGTTAACTGTGCAGTTAACTGTATAGTTAACTGTGCAGTTAACTGTGCAGTTAACTGTATACTACCACCTGTTCAATCCCTTGTCATCTCTATATAGTATTTGGGTCGGGTGGGTGGGTGGTTCACACTTTTTATGAATTATCAAAAAATATGGTCTTAAAAGGCTCGAAAATTTCTGTTGCAGGATTTTAGATTCGCCTTGATGTCAGCTTTCGTTAAAAAGAGCGGCGAGAAATTGCATTTTTAAGAGGGGCGTTGACAAAAGTATGCAGGCCATTGTCAGTTTTCCAATAAAAGTTATGTTTTTGCCATTTGCAGGCCATTTTTTAAGAAAAAATTTTGTTTGATATTTTTTACCTTTTTTCGCAAACCCGTGTAATCTATTAGACTGTGCAATGATTTTTTAGTTTCGCGCGTGTTTTGCGATCAGTTATCAATTATTAATAGGCACAAACACTATGGAGGCGCCGATAAGCGCCTTTAACCCCTTGTCATTTCTAATAATATGGAAGAAAACAACAAAGGAAATAAAACAATACAGTTTAATTCTTTTATGAATTTGATGCATTTATGCCTGACTTTAATTGAATTGCTATGTTTTTTGCTTGAATAAAGGTACTAGATGGATCGCGCATTTTTGTCCATTTCTGTCCGGAAAACTTTCCGATTCTTTTCTGTCCGGTCAATTTCACAACCCTAGTTTTAGCCATTTGAAAGGAGGTCCTCATCAAATGCTGACATTTCAATCTTGGCGGGTTTTTAGCTACAATTTTTAATGAAATCCGGGCAAATAACCAGTCATAAGATAGCTCTGTTTCTCCTCTACAAAATACAATAAAAAAACTACAAAAGTATTAAGTATGTAAAAAATTATGACTATTTTCTGTATTTTTGTGACAGTACAAAAACTTCAAATTTTCAAAGCCCTCCAGCCACACTTTTTTGTCGATCAATTTTCAAACCGAAAATACCATCGCGTTCAGCGTGATATTCTGAGTCAGAAGAATGTGAGACCACGCTTGACAAGCGGAGAAAGAGGGGGTAACTATTCGAGAAAATACGGTGTTTCTAATAAGAGGGTATTGTTTTATCAGGACTCCACTGTACCAGCATTCATGGTGATTTCTGCTTTTGTCCACAATTCAGAAACCAAAACTGCCCACCCTTTTCTCAATTCCAAACTGCGGCAATAGCATCTGCTTACTGGAACACTTCAAACAGAATATTTGGCCGCAGGCTCGGCAATGGTGTTTTCTGGTGAAGACTCCAAACTCTGTGCGACACCTTAACAAATCCTAACATTTAATTACTCCACTCCATAGTTGCACCTCCGCCAAAAACGCGGTTGGCGCCACCGCCGGCGCTCCAAAATTTTCGCCGCCTTATTTTTTAAAACAGCGCCGGCGGCGGTGCAGCTATGCTCCGCTCAATCAAAAATCCATCGCCTGTCTAGCCCACCTGTAGCAATTGTCGCCTTCGGCCCAGTCGGGTGCAGAATCGGCCATGAACATGGCGTCCGCCTCCTTCATCGTCGGAAACTCGAATCCGTTCATTTTGAGCAGGTTGTGAGTGTCTATGACCAACTTGTATTCAGGTTTGTTGCGAAAGGCTGAAGCCCAGCACTGGATCAACTCCAACACCTTTTCCTTGACCTTCTCCGGAGCACTGGCAATGACCAAATTCTTGAGGTCGTCCATAAACTCTTTGGTGGCCACCTCTGTGTGGAACTGAAAATAAAAATTTCGGACTCTTATTTTTTTTTTATTTTTTTTATGGAAGTCCCACTTTTTTGCCACAGTTCTTGACACAAGCCTCAAGAACCAGCAAAGCATGGTGAGCCACGTGAGGGTTGGTGGAATGGTAGCGCTTCTGGATTAGAGAGATGGCATCTTTCACGCTAAAATTTAGAGCCATAAATTTTTGCAAAATTAAAAAAAGGAAATTTTTGAGTACTGCTGTGCACTTACAGGGGGGTGCGCTTGAGTCATTTTTTTATATTTTTTTATTCTTTTTATGTTATTGTCTTGAAGGGAAATTCATTATTTTTAACCTTTTCACCAAAATTTTAATTTTTGCCTTCAGATATCAAGTTAAATGACTGCTTTTAGGGTATTATCCACCTGTGTGTTGCCCAAACGACCTGTATACTAATCAAACCATCTGTAAAATACCCAAACCACTCGAGTAGTATCAAAAACACCTGGATAGTATCCAGACCACATGGATGGTACTTAAACCATCTGGATACTATTCCAACCACCTGGATCGTAGCCAAACCATCCGGATAGTATCCGAAAAAGCATTTCTAACCAAAGTGGGCTATCATGGTTTTTTAGTCAAAATTTAAATTGGCGCCTTTTAAATTTTTTAACGGAATAAGGGCTATACAGTAGAACCTCGGTTGTCCGGCACTCAATTTGTCCTGCGTACTCGGTTATCCGGCACCTTAAATATGCTTCATTTGGCTGCGATTGGCTCATTCTCTGTCAACTAACACTCCAGTTATCCGGCACTTCGTTTATCCGGCACCCGGAGGCCGGTCCCCAGGGTGCCGGATAACCGAGTTTTGGTTTATAGGGAATAGATGGGTCCACTTACTAAGTCTACTAACAAAAAGAATTTGAACATAGTTTTGAACACTGGAGCCCACCGCGTAAAGAAACTCTGGTATGCATTCTTATTCATGCATCCAGAGTCACTTTCGAGTTTAATCATTTTGCCATTGAATTTGCCCTTTTTATTTTAAAACCTTTTATAAGGCGCCAATTTAAATTTTGGCTAAAAACCATGATATCATCTGTGGTTCGAAAAATCTCCTCGATTCGATCACTGCGCGTGGTCAAAACATCATGCTGTAATTGTTTTTCAGCATAAAAAAATTTAAAGGAGCCTCTATGAGATATTAAGAAATTTCAAAATTGTTTCTTAAATTGTGTCTGTGGTGCAGTGGGTCGAATGATGGTTTGTTTCTTGTTGATGTCACAGGTTCGCTTCCGTCTGCCTGCATGCTTTATTTTTCTAGATTTCTTGAAAAATATGATCCAGGTTGTTTTAGTACCCTACAAGGGGTTTGGGGTACCATCCAAGTGGTTGGAGCAGTATACAGGTGGTTTAGGTACTTTCCAGGTGGTTTGGAACTATCCAAGTGATTTGGGTAGTTAAAAAAGTTTAAAATAATTACTTTCCCTTCAAGACAATAACATAAAAGAATAAAAATACCGTAAATCCTCTAATATAAGACCCTTTGATTAAAATCGTGCTTGGCATTGATTTGACTCACTTTTGAAGAATGCTTATGTAACCACCTATTTTGTAGCTCATTTCACTGGCTACAAAATGGGTGGTAATTTGCATAAGAGCATTCTTCAAAAAGTGGGTCAAAAATACAATGCCAAGAACACGATTTTGAATCAGGGGGTCTTATATTAGAGGATTTACGGTATATAAAAAAATGACCCAACTGTCCGGATGGAAGTAGATGGTGAGTTCGATCCACACTCGAGACATACTCTTTTTCACCGACTTTAACTAATCGGTGCGTTTTTCTCATTGGTTGCCTTGTTGTTTTGACATGTGGTTATAGGGTTAAGTAAGGATAACGTTTCCAAAATTGTTTTTATTACCACCTTTGTAGTTGGGGAAACGTGTTTGAGTCCGTCCTAATATAATCTTGCCTTCCTGCACTTTCTTACAAGCTAAAAAACAACAAGGGGCACCATGTCAAGATAAAATTGTATTCTGCAATAAAGTCGAAGTCCCTGACTCTTTCTTCTACATAATACCTCAATTCAAACCCTGTCAACTTTTTTTGTTAAAAAATAGCTTACGGAACTTCACTTCCACGAATCATATCAACACAGTCTAGAATGCCTTCCCAGTGCGGCTCCACCAAGGTCTGCTCTGTGGCTGTATCTACAAAACATACAAATTATTTCTCAAAGACAAAAGCAAAAACTAGAAAAAAAATATTTACCAAGTAATTTCTCGAATCGCTTTGCCATAGTTGTTAATTGGCTCAAAAACTTTTTGGGTTGGAACTTGCTAAATCACTTTCTAAAAAAGTAAGTAAAATTGAGATACAGTCGAGTGTGCCGATAATCCGGCACCCCATCGAGTTCGTTTCCGCCTAGGGTTCCACACTTTTTTACCTCAATTTTCGAAGTCATTTACGAACCATAATCCGTCCATCTGGTCAGAAAGCTGGGAATGAAAAATTTCAAACTTTTTCCATTATAATTTTAAAGAGAAGGGAGAGCGGCACATGTAACTGGCAAAATTTTTAACATATTTTAAAAATTATCAGTAAAATTGGAATCCTTGTATTTTTTTCCAGCCAGACTGCCGAATCATAAGGCAAAAAACTTCAAAAATGGAATTAAACAAGTGTCAGACCCCGGACGGGAACTAACTTTTCGGATTGTGCATATGCCGAGAGTCGACTGTGGAAAATCGGCAAAAATTTCAAAACCACAATCTCAAGGTTAAATCAATAGACAATTTTTTCCTTGGTAAGACTGCAAAATCTGCAAGAAATTAATGTGGCGAACGCAGAGTGTGGAAAGATTGATTGCAGTATTGAATCAATCAGCAGTGTTTGCTATCACCGCCATAATCACCATTTGCTACTTGCTCTTTCTATTAACGCGGCAGTAGCAGTGAGGGGGGAGAAGAGGGATAAAAAGAAAATTAGTCACCAAATCACAACAACAGCGATAACAGTGTGCTACAGGAAAGGAAGTCATGTAAAGCAGCATATAGCCAGAGATTTCTCAACACACAACTTCGCCACAGGACTTTGTACAGCTCAAAACAAAATTTGTTTGACAATTACCTTATTGGAGGGAAAGAGGGATAAGAAAAAGGGTGGTACAGTCGAGTCCCGCTATAGTGCGACTCTGGGGACCGGAAGGTAGTCGCACTATAGCGGGAGTCGCACTATAGTGGGAGTCGCACTATAGTGGGATCGCACTATAGCGGGTTTCTTTCACCAAACTTTTGTGTTATACGCACTATAGAAGGATCTTGCATAAAAACATTCTGAGCCCAGCCATAACAAACTAAACTTTATCCATAGATCAAACATAATAATTAAAATACAATCAAACAATCGGAAAAAATTCTGTAAGTTGGCTTTGTTTTTGTTTCTTCTGGCGCGCCCTATACAAATATTCGTCTAATTGGTCAAGCGGAAACAAGCGGAGAAGCAGCGAAAAATAAATTTAAACTGCTCCAAAACAAATAAATAACTTCTTTCGTTGCAAGACATTAAATTTCAAATAATTTTTTTAAAATTCGCATTATACCGGGATGAAATTTCTTACAGGAGACCGGCCACAGTGTCGCACTATAGCGGGTGTCGCACTGTAGCGGGTCGCACTATATTGGGAGTAAATTTTGTGGGGTTTCTTTGCTGGCCAACCAAATCAGTCTCAGGGTCGCACTATAGCGGGAGTCGCACTATAGTGGGATCGCACTATAGTGGGACTCGACTGTATTTAATTTTGCCCGTAAAATCGTGAAAAATGCCCGCAGAATAATGAATTTTGCCCGTAGATTTGTGTTGACTGTAGAATTTTGAAAATTTCCCGTAGATATTTTGGCTAAATTGAACCTGAGTCCACCTCCCCCCCACTCGTCTGAACCTGAGATTCCATAAAGAATAAGAATAAATGCGGTATTTGAAAATTATGACTATGAGTATGAATATGAGTTTAACTATGAGTACGTGTTTAGATCTGACTATGAGTTAAGCCTGTTTTTTCACTCAGTCTGTTTGCCTGCTTGCCATTTTGCATTAATTTTTTTGTTGTTGTAGATGTCCACGTAATCTACTGATTTGCCGTGTCAAGCCAGCAATCATGCTAAGATGCGCAATCGCGATGTCGTATGGGAAACTTTTACCGAAATCGAAGAGCTAGGAGAAGCCAAAATGAAATGCAACGAGTTTCAACTGGTAAATTTTTTCCAATTTTCAGCTTCGTTTTCGATATATCTGAATTCAAGGTAATCGCAAAACACGAGACAGCATTATCCAATCGGTGGGAGAAGAAGCATATAGATAAACAACAGCTGGCAAAGGAAATCTGTCTGTCTTAAAAAGAAGGAAGCGGTGAGCCAAAAGAAAAGTAACTTTTTTCGTTGTATTCATGCATGTGTTAGATGGTTTTTAAGATTCAAGAGGATTCAGAGTATTCTGGGCGCAGTTCTATCAGTTCCATCTCTGCCTATAAATATATTTCTTCATCCACTAGTCCGTAATTTGTTTCACGTTATGTGCCTAAGCTATGAGGTGGTGTTTGGCCATTTTGAATCAGTGTTCTATTTAAATTTTCAGTTGCCGTCATACTCTGAAAAGTCTGGTTATCAGCCAATTCCAGCAGCAAAAAGTTAAAATCAAGGATGAGCTCGGCAAAATTTCGCTGCGGTACTCTCTTACATGTGATGTTTGGACTGATAGCAGTATGAAAAGTGGCTACTTGTGCAAGTTTTTAGAAAAAGTTTCATCTGAGCAGATTCTCACAGCATAATTCAGGTGTTACCCTTCACTATTGTGAGGCATGTGCAACTCTGTGTGGGGCTCTCCTCGGACTGCAATAGCTCAAAGGATCGCATACTGGTCAACTCATTCGACATGAGACTGAAAAGATACTGGCTGAATATGAATTGTCCATCTCTAACGCTTTCAAAATTGTGACGGATGCTGGTAGCAATATGATCAAAGGCTTCAATGAGATTCGTGCAGGTAAATGTCCACAAACGAAACCTTTCTTGAGTTTTTTCTTGTTGATGTAGTGATTTATAGTCGACATTGATCCTGAGCTTATAGCAGAGGAATTCGAAAATGCGCCGGAAGAGGAGGCTGAAAACGTTGACGACAGCATGGAACTTACCGATACTGATTTCTTGCTCCAGTAAGATATTTCTATTTTTTCGAAATCACTATATTTTCAGTTTAGGTCGGCCTTTTCACTTAGAGTTGAGTGCTTTGCTCATGCTTTGGAGCTAGTGATCATGGAATTTTTCAAGAAGAAAGTTGCTATCAACGAGGGGTACAAGACATTAATCGTCGTAACTCGTTGTTTAATTTTTTGAGTAGCATATTTTATTTTACCATTGGAAGTGAGATGGAGATCCAAGAACTACAACTAATCCTGAGCAAATGACCGTTCCATTAGAGCTTCAAAAGTACAAGGGGGATCTTTTGTTCTATTTGACAGCGGTCCTCCCGACAGACGAATCATTATTTTTTGACAGCAGACTTAACAAAAGTATTTTTTTCACATTGTTTTTAAAAACGTTTTTTTTCCAGAACAATTTGTTTCAAGAGAATTTGTTTTAGAACTATTGAGTTGGTGCATAATAACGATCGTTTTTTCATATGACGTTTTATTTGACATCGGAACAACAAAGTACGGTCTGAGATATAATTTTGACGACTATTCTGGAGCATAATCACCTTCTACTTCAAGAGCTGCTTCCCACTTGGCCGGCAAACGATCGATTCCCCGAGCAAAGACCCAAGAATTTTTAGACAAAATCCAGCTCATGAAAATCGTCGCAAACTTTTCCAATTTTTTAAAGTACACTTTTCCAAAGACATCACTGTTAATATTGTGCTGCTTTTTTCCACTTTTGTCTGGACTCGTGTCGAACATCTGTAAAAAGTTTAACAAAATTTAAATGCGAAAAAGTGCAAAAGAAGACATACCATTATCATCCCACTAGTAGCAAAAGCTTTGTTGACGAACTTTTGTGATAATCTCCCAGTGAATGATTCCAGTACGATCCCACCACACGCACCACATAGTCTTTTTGCAATGGACATCCTTTGGAATTCCAAGAAAATATCAAATTAATAACATTTATGAGACGCCAAAAAAACGATCGTTAATTATGCACCAACCCAATAATTTGTGTTATAATGAATTAGTGTTATAATCAATTTGTGTTATAATCAATTGTGTTAATTTCTGGGACTGCTGAAATTTCCACTTCGAACATCGATCCTTTCGGGGGTTTTTCTTTCATAGATTTCATTGAAATTTTCTGACTTTATTTTTTATTTTTATTTATTTTTTTTTAAGTCATACGTTTTGTATATTAAAATGTAGCCGAGATTCTGGGCTTTTATTTGAGCTATCATACAGAGAAAAAGTGAAATCTAGTCATGATTAAAATTCGAAAAACATTCAACAATGCCCAATTCCTTGCCATCCTACCCAGGGTTGTCCTAGAATTCTTCAGTATTATTTTTGGAACTGACGTTTTTTTCGCAATTTTTATTTACATGATCATTTACAACCTCATACTCAAAATCAAGTCAAGTAGTAATGGAAATGGTTGCAATCGCTCGATAGTGATTGCTCAATAGTTTTTGGCCGTAAAAGTCAGTGAAGTTGCTAAAAATAGAGTTTAAAAATAGTATGTGTATTCAGTGGGATTTGAATCTTTGACTTATAGGCGATGCGTATATTAAAGTCCCCCCCCCCTCTCCTTTAAAGCCGCTTAAAGGGCCATGCGCGTGCGCGACACGGAGAAAAGGCGGAAAATAGAAATTTTTTTCTTTCTCAAAACAATTTTACATGCTTTCTCATCTAGATTTTTTAAGTTTTCTGCCTAACTATTAAAATTAGTATAAGGTCATCAACGTTATATTTGATGCAAAAGGAGTGAAAAATTGAACGATTCAAAAAAATTTCTGATCCCTGCTTTAACTTTAAAAAAAAACGCACGAGCATGCCCCTTTCAGAGCATGTCGAAGTGGTGCGTAGCTGCTTGATGCTTGGTCAATAGTTTTAGAAGAATTCAAGAGCTACAAGATAGGCAAAAAATTAGCACGAAAATTTGACAAAAGTCACTCAGAAATTACAGGAGAAGACGTAAAACCATCTGTTTTCCTGGTATTGAAATTCTAAGGACACCTCGTTTGGCATATCCATGTCGGCTTACGAAAGAAAATTTTGTCTGCAACATACCAAAATGCTCAGCATGAAAACTGAAACAGAAAAAAACCCACAAAAACCCACAAAAAACTAGTGGCTTTAGGACCAAAATTCAGGTGGCTGTGACTTGGTTTCGCAATTTTCTCAAAATTGTACAGAGTATTTTCAAAAAGTTCAAGTTAATTTAAGCCTTTATTAAGTTAAGTTTGATACGAAAAAGTCGGCGGCTAAAGTTTAGAATGTGACCTTTTTCTAAAAATGGTCAAAATCAGTTTTTTTAGTTGTGTAACATTGTAAAAAATGCTCAGCATTCATTTTTATTGTTGGAAAGCCAATTTTAAAAAAAATTTTGTCGAAAATTGTCAAAACGTTATACCATCATTGTTGGTGAAAATCAATTTTTGGTAATTACTCTAAGTGTTGGTTACCTTTTAGCTTTTCAATGTATTTTGAGATGCACATACAGAAATGTTTATTGGTTAAAGTCTTCTGCTATTTCACTTATATCTTCGTCCGGAATTTCAGTAACAGCAATAGTGTGTTCATCGTTAGGGTTAAAAAATAAACCAGCAATACGAAAAAATTCTATTGTTCTATCTACATTTTTTATCAGACATGATTTTTGAAAAATATATTTTGCAAGATTTCCTGGTATATGTGCTTTTTTACGGCCAGCACTTGTTGTAATTGATTTTGCTGCCCTCCATGTTGCTTCTATTCTATTTGTATTAGCACCGGTCTCTGGATCACGGAAGTGCAATTTATGGTTTACTTTGAGATGTTCGTATCCTTCATCTTGCAAGCAGTCATATGCTTTTTAAGAAAAGTCATCCCCTTTCCACGATATAATTCGTTTATGTGAAGTGCTTAGTCGGTACTTATGCGGTTCCCCATATCGAAATTAAGGGGCTTCCCATTGAATTAGGGTGCCTGCCGAAGGCAGGCAGGTGTGTATAAAGGGTCAGCCCTTGGCCCGAACAATGTACCCCCAAAGGGGCTTCCTATTGAATTAGGGTGCCTGCCGAAGGCAGGCAGGTAAAAAATGTGAAAAAGTCAAAATGTCTGATGGAAAAAAATGTGACATTTTTATACAAGAAAAACAGGTATTTAAGGAGCATATAACGTTTTTTGACAATTTTCGACAAAAATTTTTTTTTTTGAAAATTGGCTTTCCCTAACAATAAAAATGAATGCTGAGCATTTTTTACAATGTTACACAACTAAAAAAACTGATTTTGACCATTTTTAGAAAAAGGTCACATTCTAAACTCCAGCCAAAGTCGGCTAATAAGCCAGATGAATATGTTTCCACACATAGCGACGATACAAACACGAAGAACCATTCGAAGATATAACAGCAATTGCAGTGTCTGTGATTCGCTCAACAGTAGCCTCATCTTCTTTTTTGACTTTATTGGCCATGGTACAAGAACACGAGATCCAACAGTAACTGCAGAGGCACTCCAAAAGTTTGATGCATTTTCTCTAGCATCGGCTCTTCGAAATCTACTTGTACTCGTTACAGTAACGGCTCCATTACCACAACTGGGTCTGCTTCCTGTGAAATCATATCTTTAAAAGTAAATCCAAATAGCAATCTTACGGCTAAAATAATCTCCTCTTCGTTATTGTCTGAATCTGTTACGTCTGCCACAATGGAATAATCGAGATTATCACCGCTTGCGTGAACCGCACACGTAAACAATGAAACAAAGGATAAACAGATGCTTTGCTAAATCGCCTGTAGATACGTTCTCGTATGGTTTCCAGGAGAGCGAAATGGTGGGGATCCTGGTGGGGCCAGAATTGAATCGAGTGGTGGGGCCAAGATTGAATCGACTGGTGGGGCAATAGTTGAAGTGCTCCAAAAATATGAGGTCAAACGACAGTCTACAGAAATAAATTACTACTAATCAAAGAAATAAACAAATTAACAAGCACAACACTAAGCCACCCAGGTAGTTTTAACAGCTTTTTTATTCAACCATCCAACAACCAACAGAACAATAACATAAATTAACCAAAAATAAACCATTTATTTCTTGTCCATGTCACGCATTTCCACCTTTCTCAAATTCTTTTTCTTGGTATTCTTAAGCTTAGCAGCATTACGGATCACCTGGACCACCTCACCCTTCTTCTCGTTGGCTTTGCGTCGTTCTTCTCGCTCTTTTCGCTCCTCCTTCATCCGGACCTTTTCCCCGGCTAGTGCTTCGCGGATTTCTGATTGCTTGGCTTTGACCATCTTGCCAGTGTTTTTCTGCTGCATCTTCACCGCCCAGCTAGACTTCAATGGCTTCACTCTGATTATGTCTGTGTGTCTGAAATCAAAACAATCAGTTTTTTAAATAGCTGCCAACAATCAATGTTTATTCGCTTTCCAAAACAACGACTTCTTTGAAAAAAACTAAGGAAAAGCAAAAAATCTTTCATAATGAAATTATAAATTGCTTAGTGATGCCGTTCGATTCAATCTGAGGCGCAACACGAGATAACTTACAACACGCTGTCCCTGGGGACGACTATCGATTCGTGATTATTTATGACCTAGCTTCTGGAAATTTCAACCAAAAATCAGCAAATTGGTAAGGAAAAGTTTCCCGAATGTTTCCCTGAAATCCGACTCGGTTGGAGATCAAGTCAAAAAAATTACTGGGAGCTGAGGTATTCATATAAAAATAGACGAGCGAATTTTATGAAGCTTAATCTCAAGTCTTAGAGATTTTGACATGATCAGAACGAATTCGGATTCAATGAAATATTTCGATATTAGGAGGGACGTTCGGCGAACTTTCCCTCACAAGATTTATGATTTTCGATCCAAGCATCCACAATTTAAATCATAAATGGTCAGGAATCGGTATTTTACCGTTTCTGGACCTAGAAATTTTTTACTGACTTTGACTCCACTTTATATCCTTACAGAAATGAAATAAGGTAACTGAGAATTTGATGACTAGCTCTCCTAAAACCCGGTATTTTGAAGACAATCCCTAGAGGTGTCGAGTTATAGGGGTTTGACCATAAAAATTGTATAAGAAGTTATGAATATTTTAGACAGACAACTTCTTACGCATTCGCATAATTTAAAACAAAACCTTTTCTTGTGCTCATTCTTCCACCATCTTCCAGATTTCGGCAGTCCTCTCTTCGATGTGGCATCCAAGGCAGTCGAAAGAGTTTGCTTATCGACTTCCATCACTTCGCTTTGCTCAGCAGGTTCCATTTCAGAAGGGACGAACTTGGCAAAAGTCTAAAAATTAAGAGACATTGTTTTTGAAACAGAACTATGCGACACAGGCATGAATGGAACAATGTGCAAAATAAAAAATATATAATTGCTGTTAAATGATTTTGGGAAACCAAAGTTTGAACGACCGGTGAAAACAAAGGCTGAGCTTTATGCCAATTTATGCTTTTAAATAACAAATTTTTGAGAATAAATTTGGCTCTCCTCTGCTATAGCCAAAATTGTGGTAGCCGAAAATCCTTGTAGCCAAAATGGTTACATCTTCAATTTTTGTGGTAGCTGCATGGTAACTTTCTTTTAAAAAAATTCTTCTGGCTTTCACTGTTACTCAAAAATCATTAAAATCTATAGATTTATTTTGTTAGTACCAAAAAAAAGAAAGGATATAAAGATTTTCGGCTATAACAGTTTTGGCAATAACGGGGGAGAGCCAAAATTTCTTTGATGCAACAGTCAAATCCCGATTTAACCACAACCCGTTTTCACGAAAACAGTTGTTTAATAACGGTAGAGTTAAGCTGAGTATCTAAGAATTACGCGAATTTATGCAATTGGCATGATTGATGACGGATAATTACCAGCGTAACTATCCTTAATTACAGAACCTAGGTAATCATAGACCTCCATATCCACCTAGAAAAAGAACAAATAAGGGGAGTCCAAATTAGTGTCCACACACTTGATGTCCACACACAAAAAAAGATTAGGGGTGTTCCGTGAATCAGATCGAAAATCTGATTACACCATTCGACTCAGCGTGGTCGATTTACTGTCTGAAAAAATTATTAAAAGTTGAAATCGACCGTCTCAAAAAAAAGTTATGGCCACTTGAAAGTTCCCAAAAACCACAGGGGGGACCAAGGCAATTTTGGGTGTTTTTTGGATTGCCTTGGGGGGCCAAGGCATGGTTACAGGTTCAAATCCTGGTGGTAGCATGCATCATTTTTGTTACGTGTGTTCCCCACGCAGGTCCTCGGCGCCTACGAATAGCCACATCTGTGGCAACAACATATTCTAGTAAATAAAAACGTATAAGACAGCAAGAAACAAAATTAGGGGGCATATTTCAGAAGTTAGAGAGCAATTCGAATTAGGGGGCATTTTTCAGTAATTAGGAGGCATTTTTCAGTAATTAGGGGGCAAAATTAAATACCACCCGTGCCCAAATGCAAGAAGCTGTTTTTGCGGACTTTTTGTTGGCTTTTCCAAACTTGTGAAGTCTTTCAAAGAAGTGTACAGTAGTATTCCTTCTCCTATACTGTACTCCTCTTAATTTACCTATAATTCTCATCTTCGCCTCTAATTTTACAATGGTTCTATGTTTACCTGCTTGCTCGGTCATTGCTCAATGATTGCTGAGCAGTCATTGAGCAGCAATACTTGCTTAGCAATGATTGCTCAGCAAGCATTGCACAAGAAATGGTTATCTAACTACACATTTTGACCTTTTTTAATTGTACAGTGTGTGAAACTTGGGTTTTAGTACCAACAAACCGTAAGGAAGTGGTTTAGGTCAGACAGAGGCGTTTTGGGTAGGGTTTGGGGCGGTTTGGAGTGATTAGGATGCATATGCGTGATTTTCGATGATTTGGGGTCAATAGGGATGGTTTCGTTACTTTTCACCTCTAAAGCATCAATTTACCTGATATAATTTCTTTTAAATTTTCAGTATGTCTTTCACTAGAGATTCTCATGATATCCTTGCAGCTACTGGAGTAGACCAAACAAATGTCAGCACTACCAAAAGCCCAGCTGCTCAAAAAGTAGATTGAACTCATTTTTATGGTACTATTTCAAATAAATCTATGCACATTTGCAGACCATTAAAAAAGTGGAGATAAAGCGTCCAGATGGGATGCACCGTGAGCTGTTCAATCTGCTCGTCAACTCGGGCAATCAGCAGGACACCATCCACACCTTAGCGCCTAGTGCCACCAAAAAGGGATACACCAACGCAAAAATACAGGTAGTTAAAAGGAAGGGTTAAAATGACAAATGTTGACAATATTTTTTGCATGTTTTCAAAATGGCTTTCTAATCCCGCTTTTTAAGCAAAAATACGAAGATATAAATATTGGATAAAACGGAAATATGCCACGATCTGGAAAAACAGTGCCACGTTTATGTGAAAAAGTGCCACGTTTTGTCCAAATGTGCCTCGTTTTGCACATCTTTTGCCCGGTTTTAATGGCCGCTTTGTTTGTAAGGACATATAAAAGGCAAACTGATGGTGATCTTCAAAATTTGAGGTGTAAGCCATCGATTGATGTAAGAAAGGTGATTTTCAGAAAACGAGACACATTTTCACAAAGCGTGGCACTTTTTTGCAAAAACGTGGCATTAACTCCAGAAATCGTCTCATCAACGTGATCGTATGCACATGCACCACAGCCCTTCCTCCTCGAAACAATTGATGCAACGCTGGATCAAAAGTCTTGCTCGGAATGCGCGCATCTCTAACTCTCAAGACCCTGTGCCCCCTCTGGGGGCGTAGGTGGATTGGTGGCTTGAGGTTGAGATGCGCACACCCACATACCTTAGACACAAATCACTGGAAAGTGACTCTGGATGCACGAAAAAGCATGCATACCAGAGTTTTTTAAGCGGTAGGCCCCAGAAAGTAAAAACCTGTTCAAAATCTAAATTAAATTCAATTAAAGTTTGGTGAAAAAAACCCCTAAAAGACCATATACCCCTGAGGGGTGTGAGGCAAAATTTTTTCACAAAATTCGAAATTTTTTTCAGCTTAATGTGTTTAAAAATGTTTCTTTTATCGTGTTGTGCAGAAAAAATGAGTTTGAAGAGGATGGGGAGTGATTTGGGGTCACTTTAAAAAAAATCCGAGTATAGGGAAACTAAAGAAGTGCTCTCAAATCTTTGGTAAAATTAACATTTGTGATTAAAATCAACAATTTCCAGTTTGGCAGAAGACAGGTGAGGAAGTGGGAATGGCGTTCATTCACCAATCCTGCCAGAGCAGACAACCTGCAGTTGAAACATTGGGAGAGGGTAGGGGAAAACCCCGACAAAGTCTACCCTTTTGCCAGGTTCAACAAGGTGGGTCAATTCAACCCCCCGTCAATCCAACTTTTATGAACCTCCACTTACAGCAAACGCCATTTTTGATGTTCACAGATGCAGAGTATGAGGACTATCTGCAAGATACCAGATGGTCCAAGGCCGAGACCCAGCACCTCCTAGACCTTTGTCGCCAGTTTGACAACAGGTAGACTTCAAAGCAGAAATAACTCTAGTTGCTACCGAAAATCAAAGCCAACTAAACGAAAGCCGCACGACCCCGCACGATTTTCGGCAAAACATCAACTAATTTTTAAAAAATTCAGGCAATTACATTTCTTTACTCTGCAGTTTTGTCGAAAACGGATTCAGGAGAACTATTTGGCAACAAAACTCAATAGGGCACCAAGACTCTCATATAGGGCCATTTTTTTCCTAGCACGATCTACAAATTTTATTTTTAAGCCCCGAATTCATTTTGTATGTAGTGTCAGAAGCCTGATTTTTGCATGGCCACACTGTGGTCCAGTCCATGTACCGTATTTCTCATTTATTTTGTTTTGGCATTGTGCTTTGATAACTTCTCAGGCAAGTTACCACCCATTTTGTAGCCAGAAAGATGAGCTATTAAATGGTTGGTAACTTGCCTGTTATCAAAAAGTCCAATGCCAACACGATTTTGAATCAATCTAGAGGAAATACGGTATCCATCTAGAGATCCAGATGGTTGCGGGCCAAACTACAGGACCAAGAAAAATTGTGTTTCTGACGTAATTTAGTGGGACTCAAGGGAAGTGGACTTGTAGAAACAGAATTTCGAGATCGTGTCAGGAAAAAATTTATGGCAGTTGGAAAAAATAAGGCGAATTTCTGGCCGAAAATTCGCCTTATTGCCAAAGCCTGTATTTGAAATATTTGTGCTATTTATTTTAGATGGGTGGTGGTGAATGACCGCTTTGACAGAGACAAGTTCAAGTCCAAAAAAAGCATGGAGGACCTAAAGGAGCGCTATTTCACAGTGATGAACGAGCTGAAGGTGGTCAGAGGCATCAAGGACCACGACCAACCCAGCTACTCCTATGATGTGGAGCACGAGAAGAGGCGTAAAGAGCAGTTAGTCAAGTTGTGGGACAGGACTGAGGAGGAGGTGGACAGACTAAATGTAGTTCTAGTGCTTATGTAACCAAGGCACATTTCAGGTAAAAGAAGAGGAGGATCTGAAAATAGCACTGAAGAGGATCGAATTGAAACGAAAGGAGCGAGAGAAGAAGGCATGTGATCTGCAGAGACTAATCAACGCAACCGACAGAACCTCGCTGTCACCGGATAGGTACATTTGATTTCAGTTTTTGTTAGACAAGTGTGAGTCTTTGCCTCAAAAATCTTATATAGTATTTGGCATGTGTGGGTGGGTGGGTAACGCTTTTTCACTTCGAAGGCCAGAACGGGTCGTAGATAGCGAAATCACTTTTGTCGCTAATACCATCGTGTTCCCCAGAATGTCAGCTTTCGTTTTAAAAAAAGGACAGGCGAAAAAAATGAGTTCTAATAGGGGATATACCTATTTCTATGAATGAAGTCATAGCCCCTCATTGAAGTTTCGAAATAACTGTACTATACAAATAACTGTACTGTACTTTACTATAGAGGCGCCGATAGGCGCCTGTGGTCCCTTGTTCCAAATACTTAGACGGTCACACCTCACATTTTGGCTCACACTGACTCAGTGGCCTACGCAAGAATTTCTGACTAGGGGGGCGGACACCAAAATTTTTGAGGCCGTTTCCCATAAATTTTAATTTCTTATTTTGGATATTTTTCTACAATTTTTTTTTGGCTGAAATATTTTTCTGTCGTTTGAGCGGTCAAACACCCCAGCGGTAATTAAATTTCGACAAATCACACCAAAATCACATTTAGTCACCAAAAGTGTGATATTGCATCGGCCCCATTTTCTTCTCCGCTGATTTATTAGTGTGATTTTAGTGTGGTTTTGTTAAAAATTAAATACTGCTTGGTTGTTGACCACTGAAACAACAGAAAAATATCTCAGCTACAAAATTCATCATGCGGCGAAAATATGGCACAGGAAGGCTAGCAGTTGATCAGGCGCAGAAGACAGAAGAATGCTTCTTTGGTGGCGTTGAAAAAGGATCTGGTGATGCTTGCTTCGTAGTTCCTATCATAAGGCGTGACAAAAGTTCTCTGTTATCGTTGATAAAACACTCTGCCAGGTATCACAATGCCTTTCGGTTGACCAGCACGAGAAATGTAAATTTTGCTTCAGGTACAACGATTGTGTCAGACATGTGGAAAGGATATTTAAAAAATTCGAAAAAAATTGAAAAAAAGAGAGGGGGCCCAGCCGAAGGAGTACCGTTGACCAATGAAAAACAGAAAAATATCTCAGCTACAAAACGGTATAAAAATATCCGAGATAAGAAAATAAAATTTATGAGAAAGGGTAGGTGAAAATAGTGTGAGCCGAAGTGTGCGATGTGATTTTTGCAAACACTGGACTACCTATTGGTAGGACCCACCTATAGGTTTGGACATCTACCTATAAAAGAGATTAACCGACAAATATTTCAAATACCAGTATGTGTCATAACTCTTCGCGTTTTTTTCAAATTTTTAGTCAGAGTCGATTTTTTTCTTTTTCGCATATTTCTTCATTTTTCATTGAAATGTGACTTGTGTTCAAATTAAGCATGGTTTAGATGTCTCGAGGCCTTGTGCGCTCAAGACCTGCCGGATTTTTTGTTTAAGGGATTTCAAAGCTGCAGGAAAGATGGGAGAAAATTGTTGAGGCCGAAGGAAATTATTTTGATGAATGATAGTTGCTGTTATGAAATATGTTATGCGTTGCCTTGAATAAGAATTTCACTGTTATTTGGAAATGATTTTCTATGAAAGAAATGAAGAAATATGCGAAAAAGAAAAAAATCTGACTAAAAATTTGAAAAAAACGCGAAGAGTTATGACACATACTGGTATAAGGTTAAAGTTCGGAATCTGTGTTGTGCCCAAAAACGTGTTTTGACCACTTTTTCAGTCGTTTCAGCATGATTAAAGTGTAGAAAAAGAGTTTTTAGGTGGGGCTCGATAATTTTTCAAAACAAAAATTTTTGACCGAAAATTGACTTTTTGACCAAAATTTTCATTTTTGTAGTTTTTCTATGTTGCAGTTTTTTCGGTCGGACAAGTTTTGCTCTCACATTTTTTATTGCTTGTTTTAGAACATATGGTTCTTAATTTGATCTGTAAGGAGCCGGTACGAATGAAGGATGCTCTCCAACAATGGCACTTGATTCCGGAAGCAGGACAAAAATGAAAATTTTGGTCAAGAAGTCAATTTTCGGTCAAAAATTTTTGTTTTGAAAAATTATCGAGCCCCACCTAAAAACTCTTTTTCTACACTTTAATCATGCTAAAACGCCTGAAAAAGTGGTCAAAACACGTTTTTTGGGCACAACACAGATAACAAATTCCTGCCAAATGTAAAATTTATTCTTTCATCTATTGGAAGACACAATAAGACTGAAATTTTTTAGTTCGGCCGCTGCTGGTAGCTCTACAGCTGGGTCAAGAAGTGCTCGCAGAGGCAATGCCAGAGCCACGCCAGCAGTGGTCGCTCAGCTAATAGCACCTGTTAGTACTCCTACTTGTCCCCAACGGTTCTCACAAATCCCAAATAAAATTTAGAATGATCAGCTAAATATCCGTTTCCACGAGTTCCGCACCTCTGGACCTCATTTGAGGAGTCAGGAAATGAAGTTGCCTACCAACATAGGTCAGAAGAAGGCCAAGAATATTGACACAGTCATCGAAAAGCTCAAGATCGACCCCAATCCTTATGCTTTTGAAGAAGTGGTTGAGCTGTACAACAACTTCCGCTCCAACATTGTTCTGCTGCAAGATCTCAAAACGGCACTGCATAGTGCCGAAGGGGAGTTGGAGGCATTAGGGAACAGGATGAAGGCTGAAAAGGGGGTGGTAAGTGTTTTCGAAAAGTATTTTTCTTCAAATAATTATATGGTCACTCGTCTCAGGAACTGAAAATAGAGCGCAAAATGCGTGTGAGTGAGAGCAACTCAGAAGCTGGAGATCCAGCTCCAAGAGCGAAGAATATGCCCAGACAACAAGGTGATCCAGTTACAGCAAGACGAGTCACAAACTGGATAGATGTAAACCCTGGGGGACTCAGCACGGTAAGAATTTACAACAGCAAATCGACAGTTATGATCAGCTAGATGTGCCAAGAAATTCTGAGAAGCAATAAATTTTTTATAGGCCATTTCTAAAAATACCGATTTTGGCTAAGCTACATTTTACCGGAAATCCGAAAACGCGGTTTGAAGTGCTCTAAACTATTTTTTATGCCGCGAAACTAGTAGAAACTGGTGTGGGAAGGCAATTTTTCGAAAACAAAATACCGTATTCTCTCTATTAGTTCCACACTCTCTATTAAACCCACACCCCCAACTTTGAAGACCTGTATCTCATCTCAGAGAAAAAATTCAACAAAGCTGTTTATTGCATTGTCTTAACTCCCACGAGCTCTACCGATTCTGTTTTGATTTTGGATTTTCACTAAAATCTCGAGATCGACCCCAAATTTTTCCGATTTTCGGACGATTGAAAAATAATCCCACATGTGGAACTAATAGAGAGAATACGGTATTTGGTTCGCCTTGGGGGACAAGGGCAAAAATTATACAAAAAATGTCAAAAGAAGTTTTTTAAATTGGCGCCAAAACATTTTTCAGAGAAAGACTTTACGCCATTTTTCAGAGAATAAGGGCTGTATTGGGAAGGGATTAAAAGAAGGCCACTAATTACAGAGGGCCCACTAACAAGAAGATGTTGAACAAAGTTTTGAATACTGGGGCATACCGCATAAAGAAACTCTGGTATACATCTTTTTTCATGCATCCAGAGTCACTTTCGAATGATTTGTGTCCAAGGTATGTGGGTGTGCGCATCTCCACTCCATGCCACCAAACCCAAGGGGGCTTAGTTGGTTAGAGATGCGCGCACTCACTTACCTTGAACATGATTCCGAGAAGTACTCTTGATCATAAAATGCAAACAGAGTCTCTTTTTGCCACGGCCCATGTTGAGAAACATGGTTAAGCAACCCTAAAAATAGACGTTCATTTTTGAAAAGCACATTTATCATAAAAATTATTTCAGTCTCAATGCAGTAGTGGCCCCTTTTATTCCCTTACCCTCCCTATACAGTTGGTATTGAATTAAAAAATGGCGCCCCAAAAATTCAAAAAACATTTTTTCCATATTTTTTATATATGTTTAGCCTCGCACACAATGGTGGAATCTAAATTCAACAATCTTCACTCGTAAATGACCATAACTTTTTTTAAATTTCCCGAAAATTATTCTTTTATCCGTTTAACGGCATAAAAATTGCGTGGTATTTAATTTTGCCCGCTAATTGGAAATGCCCACTGATTTCTGAAAAATTGTCCGCTAATTTTTTTCTAGGTAACTCACTGCGTTATTGTTGCACCTAAGGGTGCTTTTGCACGCTGAACACGATTCTGCTATTTTTCGCTAGTTTTCATATTCAATTGTTCAAAATTGTTCTTTATTAAAATTTTAGATGTTTGCCCAGCAAAAGTTTGTATTTCTCTTCTTTTTGTTGGGCTTACCATGCCCAACATATTCCTCTCCCATAAATCTCGACTTCAAGCAATTTGTGATGGCAGAGTTTATTAACTAGAACTCCAAATGCAAAGCTTGATGGATGAGCTAAAAAAGTTATTTGTGAGCAGGTTGGGAAGGAGCGACGATCCGTACTGCATATTGTCAAGGAATAAAAATGGACGAAAAATTTGCCGGTACGGCACCGAGCAGCACCGGCATCGACCTGGTGCCGGTGCGGTGCTGGTGCAGAAAATTTTAGGGTTCGGTGCCGGTGCGGATATTTTTGGAAGCCGATGCACGTGCGGAAAATTTTGGTGGCCGGTGCCGGTGGGAAAATTTTCGGGTTCCAGTGCGGATGTTCCGAGATTTACATCACTGTTGGCATGTCTCATGCCGCCTTTCCTTGATTCTTTATAACAATCACGGAATGTTTACACGGTGACTTCTTTCCACCCAATAGGCAGGAGCATGAGAAGTAATTCAGCCAATTCGAAAACGGATGAAGAAAACCTGACCGCATAGTTTTGAACTGCTCGAAAGTGATTCGTATGTAGAGTTCCGGAACATTCTGACCCAGCAGATGGCATGACAAAGACATTGCTTCCGTTGACTGAAGACCTGTAGAGAGGACGAGATTCTAGCTCTAGCTGGTACACTTCCTTGAACACTTGCGGACTGATACTTGTAATAAGAGACGTAGTCTTAATTTATAGCAAAAGTTAAACGATCTTAAAAAACTACACTCATCTGATGGTCTGGATCCATTCTTTCAGCTGCATGGATAACGCACGCAGAACCACTTTTTCCCCGAAGTGTAGCACAATCCTTTATGACACTATTTATCACTATTTGTAGACTCTATTTGTAGTCATATTTGACTAGACTCTATTCATAGACTCTGTCATAGACTCTATTTGACACTATTTGTAGACTCCAATACATTGTTTGTTGATCCGGAGAATCCTTTGAACCATCTATACAAACCAGAGTTAACCCAAGCCGAAAAGAAATAATCTTTCAAAGCAAGGCAGGGTCGGTTGTTCGCGTACTTGACTGACCAGTAATGAGCAATTGTTGTGCTAAACTAAAACACAACATTCGTTGAAAATAAAAACGCATACCATAACTGAATTATTCCATTGATGATGACCTTTGCAAGACGTCCACATCCGAGTAAAGTTTACCCTTGGTCTCTCTCGGTATGCCAAACAGCTTCATATGCTTGCGCAAATTTTGCTTCATGTAAAAATGACACATAGCTCGCTTAGCACTGGGCTCGGATATACAGTCCTTGTCCCTAAGCGGATCTTCAGTAAGAACGAAAAAAGTAGTAGAATATTCAATTCCCTGATCACCGTCAGCCATCACAACACTCGGAGTATAGTTTTCGACTTTGATCGCGCAAAGTCGAAAACGACTTTGTTCGTAGCACCACCCATTTTCATTTGAAGCTAAGGCGACGTGTGTAAGGAAGAATTGTTTGTTTGCATCTCCAAATCCAGCGACGTTAATTAAGCTAGTTTAGATCTAATTAGTAAGAATTCAGCAAGCGTTACCATGACAGGATTGCCATTCCAATTTAGATTGTAGGTAGAGTCCACACTAACGAAATTACAATTAGATTGGAAACCTTGGGGCTTCAATGTAGACCACACTAGACAGAATTCATCAGCAACATTATTCCTCCTTGTAGCGAAGTTGCAGACATATGCTGGATCTTCACTGGCAGCCACATTTTTAGGCACTGCATAATCCACCAGATCTTCTAAAGTTGCTGGAAAAAGCTCTGCCCTCTTCTGGTAGCTCGTAGTTTTGTATTTGTTGAAGCAAAGGAACAGTCGTCACATTCGGCATTTCCTAAGCAGTGACTAGAAGCTCTGATTGCTCTGACTGATTAAGAACATCAACCAACCATTAAGTTTTGTTTGATTAAAGCGGCCGTTTTCCCATCCTTGATTTTTTCCTTGATTTGAGAAGAAATTCGACGGCGATCTGTTGACTCATGACTAGAATGCTCTTCTGCCACCTCAACAAAAATCTTTTTCGATTCTAAGTAGAGCTTCACATTTGCATCCCTTTCGATGAGAATAACAGCACTCGAAATTCTCTACATTATGCTTGTAATTGGTTATAACCAAGAAGACAAGGATCAGCAAACGAAGCAGATTAACTATAAGTACACTTGCAATGACCATTTCTTTTTTGACCAGGCATTTCCAACAATTGCCTTCCATGCATCGAGCTCATCTTCAGCATCGTCAGCACCAAAACGAGCAGTTTCTACATATAAGACATGAGACCCCCGCTTTCTTTGATCGATAACTAAGTGCAGCGAATTGCTTGAATACATAAAAAAGGAACACCAGAATCATGTTCAGCGTGCAAAACCACCCCTAGGTGCAGCAATAACGCAGTGGGTTACCCAGAAAAAAAAATTAGCGGGCAATTTTCCAAAAATTAGCGGGCATTTTTCAAAGATTAGCGGGCATTTTACATTAGCGGGCGTTTTTCACGAAATTGGCGGGCATTTTTCACGGAATAGCGGTCAAATATGTATTACCCATAAGAAATAGTTTAGAGCCCTTAAAATTGCGTTTCGGGATTTGCGGTAAAGTGTAATGCTGCTCTGATTTTTTTTTGTGTTTTTCTCACAAAAAGTATCCAATGGTTCAAAAAGCCATACCATGCCATAAGCCATTTATTTTGTTGTAGTTCCCATGATCACTTCACCACGTTCTCTAATTCGAAAAATCGTTTCTCAAAAGTACGTACGGATAAATAATTATTGCTTTATTGCTTCATTTAAAACCTGCGAACTTTCACATACCCTATACATACAGAGTGTCCCAAGAATATTAAAACACTTTGCAAGGCCATAATTTTTGTTCTAGATCGAATTTCGAAAATCTGTGAATGCCAATCCACTCAAAAAAAAATGCGGTTTTTTCGGTATATAATGTCAAAAACGCGATTTTACAGCATTTTTGCTTGGTCCTTCCTGTGGTTCGAACGTTGACTATCCATGGGCTATCCACAGACCAGGACGCAAACCACAGGGTGGCCAAGCGAAAATGTTGGAAACTGAGTTTTTGACATCATATACCAAAAAACCGTGTATTGTTTTCAGTGGATTGGCGTTCACAGATTTTCAAAATTCGATCCTGAAAAAAAGTTATGGTCTTTCAAAACGCTTCAAATTTCTTGGGACACCCTGCACATTTATATAGATCATAACAGCCAATTTGCTGAAATCCGGGATTTGCTAGTCCACCCGTTAAAAAAAATCATATTTGTCATAATTTCATAGATTTATCAATTGTCGATCCACATTTAACTAAACTATTTTAGGCTCGGAAGAGGAAAGTACGTCAACTTTCACCAGCAGACACCGATACTACAAGAAATTCATGAACGGAGACAAAATAACTATGTTTTTATTAGAAATTCATGAATGAGGACAAAATAACTATGTTTTTATTAGAAATTTCAATTTTCGGCCTAGTTCATTTACAAAAACACAAAGCCACTCAATAAGACGAAATCAAACACAATAAATTATCCACAAACACGCAAAAAAACCTGTTTATTGACGAGAGTTTTTTAGAATGTCCATCGAAAAAACAAACCAGCTAAAAACTCAATTAGCCTCAGTAATGTGTGAATGTTCTCCAGTAACGTCATTTTGCTGCAATACAACTTCCTTTGAGCCCACAAGATCATCCAGCTGTTTGATTGGAGAATTCTCAAAGCTCACGAAGCCGATCTCCTTGTTATTAAATTGCTGAAGAGTGGAGACAGGGGTTTGCGGCTGACTTCCATAGAGACCATGTTGAACGCGTTCGAGTTGTTGCTGAAGCTTCAGACGACTGGCCTCTTCTGCTCGTCTGCGGGCTTCCTCTTTCTCACGAGCATACTCACTTCGCAAGTTCTGCAATAGCTCTCTTGATTCCTTGATGTAAGTGATTCTCTTTAGTAGGTTGCCGAAAAACACTGGAATATAAGAATTTAAAAATATTTTATTGTGTATGAAAAACCTTGGTCAGCTTCGATTTTTGTGAGCATTGAGAGAACATGGCCATGACAATTGATCAAACGAGTAGCCAAAGAGCGAATGCCTGTAATGAAAACACACATTACTCACAAATAAAGAGTGAATTCGGGGTATAATAAATTTTCTCTATCTCACTCAGCCGTCTTAGCCCGATTTAGATAAGAAGCGCGTCAATAATTTTGGCTTTTCAGTTAACTTTCCGGTTCAATTGATCAATGTGCTGATTTTTTTCAAAACACACACCCCAAAACTAATTTTAGATTTTTAATTTGCTCACGTGCTTTCAAAAGCTACAAAAAGCGGTTATAGCAGTTATAGATGAGCAGAAGCTTGATATAACATATGGAGAACATCACACGGCAGGAGCTCTCCGAAAATCTATCTGAAGACTTACCTGAATCACTTGAAATAGAGCCATGTCGCAGCAGAGAGCTTTGCATGCGGTTTTTAAGGGATTCGATCTGAATAGGAAAAATACAAATTCCAGAATTGCACGAAGGAAATTAATTGACTCACATGTTCATTCGCCTTAGTGCAAATTTCGAAAACTTCATCTGAATTCTCTACGTGATCTGCCAAAATCACTTGGTCGCCAACATTCAATTTCTTCATCAAGTGATTGACATTTAACAAAGCAGCACTGGCAACAGAATTTGGTGGAATAACCTCGTCAGCCTATAATCATATCTTATATTTAAAAATAATCGAGACTTCAGAGAGCAACCTCATTAATGGTTTTCTTCTTTTCCCAGTAGCTTCGGTCCAAATACATGGCCAAAGTTGGAGTTGCAGCCGGGACTTCCTTCACTTTTTTTTGTTCCTGAATAGTGGTAGATCATGGATTTATTATAGTCAAAGAGATCACTAAAAACCTTTGGTTTCGCGTCACGCATACTCATCACATGAGCTAGCTGAACCCCCTCATCTTTGTGCATGAGTCCCTGAAGTCGAATCTTTTCCTTCAATTCATTGTCAGCTACAGGATACAGATAGTGCTTTTCTTCAATGGCGATCTGAAAAGTGAAATTTAAAGCCACAAGAAAAATTTATGAGACAAAGAAACCCTCGCTTCCGCTTCACTTTGACTTAGAGCAAGTGCCAGTTCCAAGTCTTCCTGCTCCTTCAGTTCTTGTATTTCGGAATCAGCATTATTTTGCTCTGCCGTTGGTTGAGCAGCGTTTGGATTCCATCCGATGGGCTTTGGCTAAAAACCAGGATTTGAAGGCTACCGGACAATTTCTAAATTTTTAGAATTTGTCGCGCGACATTTTCTAATATTTTTAATGAAATTCGGTTATTTTTCCCGAATTTCATTAAAAATATTAGAAAATGTCGCGCGACAAATTCTAAAAATATTAGAAATTGTCTGGTAGCCGGATTTGAAGCTGATAAAAATAGAACAATTATAGTGCAAACGACCTCTTCCGGCTTTTTGTCATAGGTAGGCATCATGTATCTGTGGCCACACGAAACGCACAGTCGAACCTAGAACAACGAGACCGAATTTCTGATGCTATTGGAATAACTGAAATATACTTACGGGCCCACGAAATTGAGGAACATTGATATTCGGGTAAGAACATCGGCTGTACGAGATTTTAAGAAATTATTAATAATGATATAACCATCGACCGCTCTAAATACCTGCAGAATATTTGGCCACAGGCCCGACAGCTGTGCTTTCCATCGAGAATGCCAAGCTTTACTTTGCATCTAAAAAATTGAGGTGCGTTTTTGCTCATGACCATTAACTCTATTGGAAAAATTAAAAGTAGCATGATACCATGACTGTAGCAAAAAATTTTACCTAGCACAGTTCGTACCCTGCCACCACTTTGATATTTCAGACGCCATTCGGAGATTTACTTCAACTAAACTACTTCGCAGGTTAGAATGCATAAGAAACCTGTCAGCAAAATTTTAAAATTAACTTAACAAAAATTTACAGCTAGCCATGAAAATATTTTTCGCCAATATTTTTTCGACGTAGGGACGTCTAGCAAATATACCGGATCCGGCATTTTTTCGTAAAGTTTCGCAAAAATACTGTGTTCGGGCTTTTCAGAATGGTTTTCTGTAGCACCTGAATTTATAAAGCACTTTTTGAAGAAATTTCGAATTATGATATCGAATTATGTTGTTACACAGTTAACTCAATTTTTCAAAATTTTTTGACCTTATTTCTTGTTTTGATGCTATTTTTTCCACAAAATTTTGAACACTTTACCACGGGAAACGGTGAAGGCCGGAGTACACCCCGTCGGTGTCGCCCAAAATCGCCAAAAATGATGTTATTTCGATGTTCTGACCGCCGAAACGTGTTTAAAACACCTTGTTAGGATTGGGAAGAGAGTTCTTGAGACTATCCAAAAAAAAAATTTTTTTAGTACCACAGGGGGGACCAAGGCAAAAAACCCAAAATTTGACTTCGTCCCCCAAGGCAATTTGGGCAGATTTTTAATATTGCCTAACACGTTTTTAGTGTTTAAAACACCTTTTTATGATTGCAATGTTTTTACTTTTAAGTACCGCTATTGACACATCGTTTTCATTGCAAGACGAAAACGAAGTTTAGCCTAAGCCTAAGCCTCAGCCTAAGCCTAAGCCTAAACCTACGCCTAAGCCTAAGCCTAAGCCTATCCTAAGCGTTTATATATACAGTAGCGGACAAAAATA
The DNA here is from genome assembly GCA_029231635.1 of Ditylenchus weischeri. NCBI lineage: Eukaryota > Metazoa > Nematoda > Chromadorea > Rhabditida > Anguinidae > Ditylenchus > Ditylenchus weischeri. The sequence goes on along the minus strand of JAMRYI010000467.1, from coordinate 64,179 downwards.
ATGTAACACCTGTACAAAAATCTAAGTTTTGGTAAAGTTCTAGTATCTCCTGGCAAAATTTTGTCCGGCAAAAACATTTTAAGTGTATTTTTAAGCAAGGAACATGATTCTGCAAAAAAAATTCATTCTTGAGGGCACAATTTCATTCTACAGCCACTTTTTCACGACTAGTCCATTTTTGGGCCGGACAAAAGTAATGTAACACCCTTGATTTTTGTACATTCGCTCACCTCTTTGTTATTGTCGCCTTTTACAAAAAGTTGTTTTAGCTCTAGAAGATGGTAAACAAGAAGAATCAGCCTGTGCAGACCAGAGAAGCTATCAAAAGAGCATCGGATAGTGGTATGTCAACTCGGAAGGTCGCGTCTTTATTTGGTGTGAGCAATGCAATGGTTTCGAGAGTCACCAAGCGCTTCAAATCAACCGGAAACTTCGCAAACATGCCTCGTAGTGGCCGTCCGCGCAAGTCAAGTGAGAAAAGTGATAGAGCCTTAGTTCGAATCGTCAAAAGGATCCTTTGAAGACAGCCACTGATGTTACCAAGCATGCAAATGAACGTCTGGGTCTCGGAATAAGCACGCGCACAGCCAGAAGAATTCTCAAGTAAGCTCCAAATTTTGTCGGAAAAAGTGTGAACAAGCTTTATTTCAGAAGAGCCGATCTCCTGCTGCTCGTCCATCCAAGAAGCCGTGGATCTCGAAAAAGAATGTGAAGGAACGTCTCAAGTTTGCACACGCTCACAAGGACTGGTCAGTGGCCGACTGGGGAAGGGTGCTCTGGAGCGACGAATCAAAGTTCAATCTCTTCTCATCCGACGGCATTCGCTATGTCAGACGTCCGCGTGGCAAAAGAAATGATCCAAAGTACCAGGTTCCCACTGTCAAACATGGAGGAGGGTCAGTTATGGTTTGGGGTATTTTCTTCGGTTTTTTAAATTTTCCTCTTGCATTTTTTGTTGATGTTTTCAGGCTGTTTTTCGAGGGATGGTGTCGGTCCGCTGGTTCGAGTCGAAGGCAAAATGAACGCTGAGATGTACAAGGGCATTCTGGACGACAACATGATTGAGCACGCCATTACTTGCCTCTCAAACGATTGGATCTTCATGCAGGATAATGACCCGAAGCACGCCTCCAAGCTCCTGAAGAAGTGGTTCATCGACAATAACGTGAAGGTTCTCAAGTGGCCGTCGCAGAGTCCGGACTTAAATCCTATCGAGCACCTGTGGGAGCATCTGGATCGGCAAATTCGCACACGCACCTACTCGAAGACAAGCGACTTGTTCAAGGCTCTTTGTGCAGAATGGAAGAAAATCAGTTTGGATGTTTTAATGAAATTGGTTGACTCTATGCCTGCTCGTTGTGCTGCTGTTGTTGCGTCCAAAGGGTTTGCGACGAAATATTAGTGTTGAATAAAGCGATTTCAATTATTTGTTGCTTCACATTTTCTCTTTTACGGGATAATCAAAGGTGTTACATTACTTTTGTCCGGCCCAAAAATGGACTAGTCGTGAAAAAGTGGCTGTAGAATGAAATTGTGCCCTCAAGAATGAATTTTTTTTTGCAGAATCATGTTCCTTGCTTAAAAATACACTTAAAATGTTTTTGCCGCACAAAATTTTGCCAGGAGATACTAGAACTTTACCAAAACTTAGATTTTTGTACAGGTGTTACATTATTTTTGTCCGCTACTGTAAAGCAATTAGAAATTTAAGGAGCAGGGATCATAAAAAGGTGTTTTAAACACTAAAAACGTGTTAGGCAATATTAAAAATCTGCCCAAATTGCCTTGGGGGACGAAGTCAAATTTTGGGTTTTTTGCCTTGGTCCCCCCAGTGGTACCAAAAAATTTTTTTTTTGGATAGTCTCAAGAACTCTCTTCCCAATCCTAACAAGGTGTTTTAAACACGTTTCGGCGGTCAGAACATCGAAATAACATCATTTTTGGCGATTTTGGGCGACACCGACGGGGTGTACTTTAGCCACGGTGAATTCATCGACGGTGAATTCATCGACATTTTGGCGTTTTGTTCTTTCGAGCTGTTCTTTTCTTGAATTGTCTTCTTTTGAGTTGTTTGTAATGTTCTTTTGAGATTCGGCCTTTGAGATTCTCATTATTTATTGTTTCCGAAAATTCAGTGATTGACGCTCTCATTCTTTTGTTATTTAATTATCAATTTTTTTGTTTAGTCTTTCTCCTCGTCTGAACGTCTCAAGTAGAGGATAAAAAAACAAGCTGCTCAACCTGCAAGGTGTTCATTTTTCGGTGCTCTTTCGCTTTATATAATCTACATTTTTGTGATTCAGTGGTGTATTCACTTCTTTCAGTGATTCAGCTCAAATACCCAAAAAGGATGACCTGCAAGGTGGAAGTATTAGGATGGCCTGAATGGTGGTACGCCCTCTGAATCTGATGTCCCTATGATTTGCCATTAGACCTTAAATCATGAAGTTCTTTAAAGTATACTTGACTACATGGTCGTAAGTAGTCCAGATAGCGTGTATTAATCTATTTACCTAACAATTATGTAGAACGTTTTTGTACAAATGATTTACTCACCTTAACTACATATTTGTTCTTATGTGACTGCCTGGTCTACCTCCGAATGGGCGCAGGGTGTTTGATGGGTCATAGATGCGCGCACTCAAAAAATGGTAAAGCATTCGAAAGGTCGAAAAATAAAAGTTCGCAACTATTTATCTTTGAAAATACTACCTCCGCTTCCCTTCCTGCAAATAATGGATTTTTGAAGAACTTATTGGCAAGGAGTTCGATTCCTTTCTGCTTCTCTGCATTGCTCAGTGCTTGTCCCTTGTCCGACGAAGAATTTTGCCGACTTCCTCACTGGCATAGTTGCACCCCGCCTGGCGGCTCCGCCGGCGGCCCGCATCCGCCGGCGGAGCCGCCAGGCGGAGGCGGAAAATTCAGAAACTGCCGGCGCTGCCGCCAGGCGGCGGCGGCGAAAATTTTTGAACGCAGGCGGAGGCGGCGGCGGCGAGGCGGTTTTGAGAAGGCGGCGGAGGCGGCGGCGGAGCGAAAAATGGCGGCGGAGGCGGAGCCGCCGGCGGAGTGATTTTTGCTTTAATTTTGTTGTTTTTCTATTCAATTATTTCAAAAAAAGACTAATTAATAAAATTTAATTGATTAAATGAATAAAAAAAAGAGATGAGATTTTAAAATTCACAGTCTTAAGATATCTTTTAACAAGCTTTCAACAAGCCGAAAGACCAACAAAACCAATTCTTTTGAATAGTAAAACTTTACTTGCTTATAATGCTCATTTGATCAAAGTTTGACTTGTTTATATAAAATAAAAGTGCAGAAAATTAATATTTGAAATTCATTTCAAATATTCAATATTCAAAAACAATCTCGGCGGAGGCGGCGGCGGAGCGATATAGCCGGCGGATACGTGTCCGCCGGCGGAGGCGGAGGCGGGAAAAATTTTAAAGCGCCGGCGGAGGCGGAGGCGGGATTTGAAAATTTTGCTGCCGTGCAACTATGCTCACTGGCATGGCAAAATCTAAAAAGGAAGGCTGCTACTGCCACAACCGTTGAAGCAAAAATGTGTACCTCAGTGAGTCTTTCCTTGACAAATTGCATGAATCCGCTTTCCTCGATCGCAGCTTTGGATAAGCAGAAGGCTTCTCAGATCTTCTTGTAACACCTAAATACTAAGACTCGAGTAATGCATCACACGACAATTAATTTTACCTCCGTGAATTTACTTCATTTCCCTCGATTCTAGTGATCACTTCGGCCGGCAGGGTATGCATCTTTTCCACATCCTTGAAATATACACTGTCGCACAGCTTCTTTCGCAGTCGCCCAGCCTCGTTTTTTAAAGTGACATCGTTCTGAATACCGTCCAGCTCACATTATGTAGTTTTTACTCATCTGCAAGTTACTGGGTTTTAGAAGAGGCTCTATGCTCAGAAATTTTATGCTCTTGACTTTAACTGAATTTATATTGGGTCTCGAACACACTATAAATGTTATTTTTAGGAAAATCATTGCAGAGGAGTGAATAAAATAAGAGTTACGCCCAAAAAATTGCTTTGAAAAATTGATTTAAAATTTTTCAGAAAATGGTAGAGTTTTTTTATTCATTCTGTATACAACAGAGGGGGAAGAGGCGAAAAAGGAACAACACCCAACTCGCATAACCCAACTCGCATAAGGACCAACTCGCATAACCCAACTCGCACAAGGTTTCAGATACATAAACAAGCAAGCGTCTTATTTGGTGATGCGAGCATTTTCTAATTTGAAATTTTGCTATTAAAGCAATTATTCTCTTTTCTTTATTTTTCCCACTATAAGTATGACTTTAAATTTTTTTATATGGCGGCCATAAGCTTCACTTACTCGCAGCATATAGGAGAAAGAAGCTAGCAATCACGCAAGCAGATGATCCAAGCATGTGCTATACATGGTCCAGTCTTCATAATGGTTTGAAAACAGTTCGCTATGCATGCACAGGATGCCGTTCCCTTCTTGATCGTTGGAAGAAAGAGAAAGTATTTTCAGGAGAATATCATCTACCAATATTAAGAGCAAATCAAAGTAAAGGTGTTTGGATAGATTCAGAGCCCAGCCAAGGACATTTTTGCCAGCCAAAGAAAAAAAGTGAGGTAAGTTTTTGCCGTATTATTCAATTTTCTTAGCAGCTCAATAATAATCAAATATCTGATATCATTAAGGTCCAAGGAATCAGCGTCAGAAGAAGTATGCAAGCAGAGTTGGCTAGTGGGACAAACGAAAATGTAGCTTCAGCTGTTGTTAGGGCTGAGAAGAATCTTATCCATAAGTTTGCAGACAAACCTAGAGGTTTCCCTTTTTTGTTTGTTCATGAATTTTACTTTAGTGTTTAGAATTCCTTGTGGAAGCTAGACAAGCAGGTGTTGCTAACCGAATAGCAGTGGCAAAAGCATTTCGTCGTGCTCAAAGAAAGCTAATTCCCACGATCCCGGACTACGAATCTTTGTTGGACAAAGAAAATTTCTTGCTTCGCTGCACAGAGCGTGGATCTTTACAAGCACATGAAAAATACGGAGAAAAACACTTGATATTTGGGGGTTTGTGATTATTCCATCGCCTCTTATTGTAAAAAAATCTTTAACTTTTTAGACAAAACTATGCTTCTATTCTCCTCGCCACGCCATCTCTACTATTTAAGTCGCAGCAGAGAAATTGTGAGTGATGGAAACTTCAAATATAAGCCAGTTGGATCGTACCAAGTCTATCGTGTCTTTGGATTTGTTGAAAAAGATTCTCAGATTCACTCAGTCCCATTGTTCACAGCTCTCTTAACGAAGAAAGACGAAAAAACGTATCGAAAGATGTAGAGAAAACGTATAATTTTTTTTGTTTATTTTTTAGCTATGTTTTTTCACTTTAGTTGCTCTAGAGTTGGTGAATCTTGGTCTTGGTCAACTTAAGACTGGTGCACACGGTAGCTTCAAACGTCAATTCCCAGATGTTGTGATTAAGATGTGCTGTTTCCATACGAAGCAGGATCTCAATCGCCAAGTAATATTTGATTGCGTTTAAAGGTGCTAATGATTGCAAATTTTAGGTTCAGCTCAAAGGCCTAGCTATACATTATCGGGATCAAAAAGAGGTGCGAGACATTGTCAGAATGCTTGGAGCCCTACAATTGGTCCATCCAGAAGTGTAAACTACTCTTTAGATATTCTTCGTCTTCGAATCCAAGAAAAATTCAATTTGCTGACAGAATTGCCTCTGAAACTCAACGAGCTTATTGATTACTACAGGCTTGCCTTCTAATTTTGGTCTCAACAAATAAGTCAGTTATTAAGGGATACATGGCTCGTGCTGGGTGATTTTTTCTCCCACTATGAGGTTGAAGGACAAAGAACAACCAATACGGCTGAATCATGTCATGCAAAACTTCGACATCATTTCCGAGTCAAATCTTTGTTAGGTGAATGGGTCGTTTGCCTTAGAGAGGTAATTTCTTCATTTCTTTTCATTGTTTGAAGATTTTTTCAAGCTAAGCCACGCAGAAGAGGAGAATGCAAGTGATGTCGCTCATGGTCGACAACCACCTCGAACACAGTCTCTAGCATCTACTCAAATGTCGCTGCAAATATCTGCTGTTCAAGGAGAATTCAAGCTTGTTTTGCAAAACCAAATAGATGATGAAAGCTTCGACGATAAACTCTGCACTTACCTGCTGAAGATTGGCTACATGATGGGCTACAATGAGAATCCAACTGGCAATGAAGAAAATGATGAAGCGTTGGAACAGACAGATGACGATGAAAAGCAAGATGTGTGCAGCACCTCCGAGGAAGAAAGGGATGCAGTTAAATTTATTTCGAATATGTCTCTTTGATTTACTCTCGGCTTACCCATTATTTTTGTTCAATTTGTTCGCTTACAATAAAAATCAGTTCATTTTGGGTGTCGCTACCACAATTTTAACGGGTATTTGTCGGGGTGAAGAAGCAATAAGTCTATTTTATTAGAAAAATTTCAAATTAGAAAAATTTCAAAGAAAATTCTCGCATCACCAGATAAGACGTTTGCTTGTAGTTGTATCTGAAACCTTGTGCGAGTTGGGTTATGCGAGTTGTTCCTTATGCGAGTTGGATTATGCGAGTTGGTCTTTGTGCGAGTTGGGTTATGCGAGTTGGTCCTTATGCGAGTTTGGTTATGCGAGTTGTTCCTTATGCGAGTTGGGTTATGCGAGTCAGTCCTTATGCGAGTTGGGCTTTTACCGCGAAAAAGACCTTAATGCAAGGTATCGCAATTTTACCGGACGCGATATTTTTTGTATCAAACATGACAAAAAAAATTATGGCATTGTTTTTTTCTAGTAAAATGTGGGACAAACAAGAAATTACACTATTTGCTTGGCTAGGCCGGCGACACCTTTACCTTTTTAAGGAAACTTCGAAACCATCCATTCGCATAACTGAAATCAAAGAACCACTTTATTACAAACAAGCGTGTGACAAACATAACAAGAAACACTACTTTTTTACACCCTAGATTTATTCGAGCAGAATTCTTTGCAGACGTTTCCTATAATCTGTACAGCCTGGATTTCCTTGGATCAGATCATCCAATTCAGTTTTGGCACACCATCTGTAGTCAGAAATCATCTTTTCGTTGAACTCCACTGGACCAAGGAACATCGGATCCAACTGTGCAGTATAGAAGAAGATCTAAACCATTTTCATAGTTTTGTTAAATATATTATATGTAAAAGTTTCTTCGGCTCTTATCACACTCCTTCGCAACACGAGTCGCGCAACAAACTTTCATAGGGTTCTACAGAAGGGATTTTTATTTTCGGTTGCAGACATCATATACTCAAAATGACCACTAGAATCTAACAAACATTTTGGTATAAAAAAAATCTTTAATCTGATCTAAAAATATTTTAGGAATTATCAAAAGTGTTGCGCGACTTATACCAAAATGTTTGTTAGATTCTAGCGGTAATTTTGAGTATATGATGTCTGCAACCGAAAATGAATATATATATCTTTGATTTGATGTAAAAACAGAAAGCATTTTTATTTTCGGTTGAATGTATGTTTTAAATTAGTATGACTCATTTGATCTGAAGTTTTATTGATACATAGTGTTAAAAACACGGTTTTTTGATTGATATCTTTTGAAGTTTGGGGCATCCAAGGTCCATCACGACCCTAACCACACGGATGATGAAGCGAAGTTTGCGTATTTAAAAAGTTCGCGTATTGTTGCGTCACATGAAATATTAAAAAAGTATAGATGTGCATTCGGCCTCGGGAGAAATTTCAAAATCGGGATTGGGACCCAAAACAACTTTAGTTAAACAAATTTGGATCCCGATCAAAATTTCGAGATTTGTTTCACTTGTGCTTTAACTTATGAAAATCTGAGACACTAAGAAAGAAACAGTTTGTATTGAACCCTATACAAGCCAACTCTGGATGGGGCAGTGGTGAAAAGCTGCATTACACCTAGAGTTGACTGTATTAGGATTTGGCGAATTTCGGGATCGGGATCGAGATTATCAAAACCGATCGGGAGGGACTCGGGATCGGGATTTACCGCCAAAATCTTTAAGATCCAGATACCATGTAGATATCTATAAAGAAGTGGTTGCATCGACCTGAGTCAAATGGGTATACACAATTTCGGAATTCAAAGAAAAATTAAGTGTTCACATATTGCGAAACACCCTGTACTTGTTTCCGTCTGTCCGTAAATGGATTTTCTAATTGTTCTTTGCAAAATAACAAAGCAGTTTTAGAAGAAAATCGACCACGGTGGGCACGAATTTGATGTCAGGTTTACAAGTTTGCAAATAAAGGCTAAACTGCCTTATATGGGGGTCGCCCAAAAATCGGTTTAAACCACTTTTTTGTGCGTTTTAGCTGCTGAAACGTGTAGATAACATGTTTTTAGATGAATACGAAAAGAATCTTGACAATAAATGCATAGAAACTCTTTTTGCCCAGTTCCAGTGATAAAAATAAGGTAAAAAGTCAATAAAAAGGGTATCCAAGTACCTTTCAGCTACCCTCCTACCTTGATCCCTCAAGGCAAAAAGTGAAAACTTGGTAAAAAAAAAATCAAAATGGTTGACCACGCTCTAAAAACATGTTTTCTGCACGTTTCGGCAGCTAAAACGCACGAAAAAGTAGTTTAAACCGATTTTTAGGCGACCACCATATAATACATTCCGACCCAAACAAATGACCGAAAAACCATAAAAAATTTTAAAATATCTTGATAGGATACTCCTATATATTAAGAGTATCCTGAAATAGGAGGGAAAATCTTCATTTAGGATACCTCCTCCAAATAGGATATCCTCAAATATCCTACTTTTATTATGAAATAAATATAAATAAATATAAAATCTTATCCCTGGAACCAGTCAGACATCTTGATTCTCAAGCTAAAAACTTTAGATTCTCCTTGTTGGGTTTGGGGGCTAAGGATGACGAAAAAGAGACTTTGTTTAGAAAATGCAAAAACAATTGCATTTACCAATTACCAAATATTTTACGAAAATTTCCGCTGCCCAGTGCGAAGGACACTATTTTCAACCTTATGGGCAGCCTCGCAACGGAAAATAAAAAAGAGCAGAATTTTCAAAACACATAGTGTGATAAAAAGCAAAATTTACGTACCACTACCCCAGTCTTTTCAGTCTTCAAAATTTTCTGCAGCTTTTTAGGATATTCACGTCGAACATATGCCAGTGGTGCATTTCCCAAGATCTTCACAGGAATTTCGCTTTTCACAATATTGCTTAAGCACTTTTCAGCTGTCTAAAAATAGCAACCAAAATTATGAACTGGTTTATGATCGGAATAAGGTCACCTGTCTGAGTGGCTCGCCATTGTTCCTGAGTTCGGGCACAATCCAAGGTGAAGCATAGTTTTTCTCCTCTTCTCCTGATGGCACATAGCTGGAATCGAAGGCTGCATTTTTCTGTCGAACCAGCAATAGCAATTTGTGTTGCCACTGCTTCCACATAGTGTGCGGATCTTTGTCGTAGCTAAGGGCAGAGAGATCATCCAGCTTGTACTTGCTCACCAATTTCTGACGAGTTGCTTCCCACTGCTGCTCCAGGTCTTTGTTGGCAATTCCGATTTCGTCGTCAATCGCACTGACATCCTTGCCCTCAAGTTCATTTTGCTTGCGTTTTTTCAGTAGACTGAAATGTAAAAATAATATCGCTGGTTGGTATTTAAGGCTGTTACATGAATTTTAATTGAATTTTATTTGTTTGAATTTTATTTCTTGCTTTTATGGAGTTTTTTTTTCTAAAAAAATTGAGCATTTAACCCCACGACTGAAAAGCCTAGGATATTGGCTACACAATGGCATATTAACTTTTAAGTTTGGCTCGCGAAAATGGATATTTTTTATTGCAAACGGCTTCGAGAATTTTCGAGCATCTCTCCTCGAAATTCCTCAAAGCTGTTTGCATTAAAAATATATCCATTTTTGCGATATTAACTGAAAAGTTTACATTCCATTGTGTAGCCAATATCCTATGCTTTTCAATCATTTGAGGTAACATGCTCATAATTTCAGAAAAAATCGCATAAGAACTGTGTAACAACCCTACTGTTATAGCAAAAGTCAATGGAAAACCCACATTTCGTCTTTTTCAGTTTTTAACTCAAAGTCTGATTTCAGCGAAGCCTCCTCCGCTTTTTCTATGCACATGTCGGAAAACCTCTTTTCAATTTCGGACATTGGCTGCGTGACCACTGGCATTCGGTAAAGCACAAGACCAATAGAAAGATGCCATTTATCCAGTGAATAGGTAGAGTCATTGGAATTAAGAGGCGGAAAACACTTCGGCGAAGCAACACCAGTAGCCATATCAACATTAAGGAATGAAGATGCATAGAACCTCTTAGATAATACTTGGACGAAAACATTTGATCGGAGCAACATCATGGAATTGCAAACTCTGAAAAGAGGAAACGGTAGAATAGGACTTTATAAGTAGCTTTGAGAAAAATAGTGAAGATAAAAATTGTATTTTAAAGGCGAAAAATGCCAAAGCAAGCTTGGCGTAATTATAAAGCATAAAATTTTGGTTAAGGCCATGATGTTTGTTTAATTAATAGATTCACAAAAACAAAAAGGGTGGTAATTCTTCTTGGCCATAGAATTTTTGGCGCTACCGGAGTATACCGTATATCTTCTAATAAGGCCCCACCTTCCAATAAGTCCCCACCTTCTAATAAGGCCCCACCTTCTAATAAGGCCCCACCTTCTAATAAGGCCCCACCTTCTAATAAGGCCCCACCTTCCAATAATTTTCAACCTCGCTCTAGGGGGGTGTTATATTAGAGGGGGGTGCTATAATAAAGGGGGTCCCATTGTAACACTTTCCCATAATTATTCACGATTTCAAATTTTGTAAACGCAGATCGACTCAAATTTCATGGCAATTTTTTGGTATATAAGGTCAAAACCACGATCCTTGTCCCCCTGTTGTTTGGCTCCTGGTCTGTAGGTGGCCTTTGGATGGACAACAGGGGACCAAAAATTTTCGAATTTTGCAAAAAAATTTTTCGGGTGTTATATGCCAAAAATTGCCATGAAAGAGTCGAATGGCAGTTTGAAAGTGTTACAATTTCTTGAATAACCCTGTATATTTCAACCAAATATCGGGTTTTTTTTAAACAAAAACAACAACAAACATTAGCTCGAAGATTTATTCCCAAACCATTAATCAAAAACCAGGAGGTGAAAAGAACAACCAGAACAACATCCAAAATCATAACAACAACCAGGAGGTGGAAACGGTAATCCAACTTTCAAACAAAAAAATATCATCTTCATTAAAAATTTCTACTTCCATTTCAGCCTGTTCTTCCTCAAGGCCTGCTTCCTCAAAGTCGTTTCGATCATCTTGCGCTTTCTCTTGAGTTCGGATTTCACGGAGAATATTCAGTGCCTTGACACCGATAGATCCTTCTGGTCTGATTGGCATAATGACTGCGATTCAGGTGAATCACAGTCATTTGAATTTGAATCGCATTTTGAATCACGGTTTTTGAATCTCAGCAATTTGAATCGTGATCAAAATGCGATTCGAATTGCTGCGATTCAAAAACCGTGATTCAAAATGCTTTTTTATATTTACGATTCAACTCGCGATTGTTTTTCTGTGATTGATTGGTTGATCGTCATCAAAATAATTTCATCTTCTCATTGCTAATTCGTCTTATTTTAGTGCAAATGAATCATTCAAGTGAAAGTCTAGCTTCTGTTTCAAACAGTGGTGGTAGTATAAGCAAAGCAGGAAGAAAGAAAGGACAACAAAGTAATTTTTCCACGAATTTTCATTATCATTTTGTATTTTTAAGCATCGGTGTACCTGTCTTTCACCAACAACGGCAAGTGCTTAGTTCAAGGTTGTGGTACAAATCTCTGTGGAAAATCAACGGCAAGCAATGCGAAGCGACACCTCTCTACATGCCATTCGGATCTTCCTATTTTCGCATCTATCGGAATGTTTTCGATTTCGGCAGATATTGCAACCAAAAAAGGATTACGTCAAAGCTTTCTTGGAATTGCTGTTCACTACTGGTGTGAAAGACAATTCCTTCAAAGTGGCTGGTCTAGACATGGTGGAGATGGAAGGTAGGCACTCGGCATACAACATTGCAAAGCTTCTGGATGAATCGCTCAAAAAAGCTGGTTTGAATAATTCTCCTCTTCGATTCGTAACAGATGGTGCATCCAATATGAAAGCAGCTATTTGGTAACGGTCTTTTTGCTAAAAATTTATTGTCTTGGGTAACTACTGTTATAGGCATCCTTTTCTGAATAAGAATATCGGCTCCGTTGAAGAACTTGAATTGGAAGACGATGAAGAAGCTGATTATGTGGACACAGAATTCAATTACGAAGAACCACCGGATGATGACCAAGACGAAGAAGACTTTTTTGGCATGCTTCCTCACCATACTGTCTGTTCGGTGCATACACTTCAACTGGTGCTTCGTGATGTGTTCGAAACGTCTGAAAAAATGCTCGCTCTAAGAAAGGTAGTAATGCATTTCTGGTCTTATAGTGTTAACAAATTTCAGTTTTGTGTTTTAGAGAATCTTTGCAGTTATCGGCAAATTTTCTAAGTCAGATGTGGCGACAAAAGCTTTCATGAGAAAGACTGGTAAAAAGCTACTATTTCCTGCTAACACGAGGTGGTCGTCACTCGAAATCACCTACTCTCGCCTGCTCACAGTTGTGGATGATGTCAATATGATTTGCGTTGCACAAAAGTGGCCAAGAATTGAGCAAATGGATGTACGTCTGCTGCAGAGAGTCGTTCAGCTAATTGCACCGTTCCGAAATGTCAGTGACCAGCTTCAACAAGATAAAAGTCCTACAATATCCCGTCTTCTGCCAGCTATCATTTGCCTAATCAATTTTCTCAAGGTAAATTTTTCTGTTTAACTGGAACCATTAAGCAATCTATCAATAACTTTTCAGGGACAAACTTATCTATTGGATATCTGTGATGGACTGATAGCATCTCTTCATCGCCGCTTCGATTATGTTCTTTCATCTGGCTTAGAAGGTACAGATCCGATTTATGTGGCTGCTAGTTTCCTCGATTCATCAGTTGCCTGCATAGATGTTCTTCTGGGTCTGGGAGATCGGGCAAAGAAGGCTATTCGTTTTATGGTGAGATATAATTTGTGGATTCTACCAGGGTTGATTTTATTATCACAAGCGTTACAGGCTCAGAAGCTCAATGTATCAGAATGCGAAGAGCAAGTATGTGAAGAGCACGCTCCTGTCTATTCAGTCTTCAATTTCTTCGGTCAAGATTTGCGCCCAAGGAAGAAACAAGCTCATTCCTCTTCGAACTTGCAAGACGAAATTGAAGATTACTTTGAGCAACTTTGGCAACCTGGAACTTCTATCGATGCAACGGTATTTTGGGCGAGAAATAAAAGAGTTATTTGTGAAGAACTTGAAGCTAACCTTATTTGTTTTTTTCAGGTTTATCCTACATTGTCTAAGGTAGCGTTTCCGGTTTTGGCATCTCCGTCTCATTCTGGGGCAGTCGAAAGAATGTTTTCTCAGCTGACTCTGCATACAAGCGCACACAAGGGAAAAACCAATGAGCATCTGGCTAAAAGAAAGGTATTAATGAGCTTCAACAGGAAATTCATTCGGCAAGAAGAATTAATACCAGAATGACATCGATTATTTGTTTTAACGGTTTTGTGTCGTGCAATAAAGCTGTTATTTGATCGAATATCTGTTAATAGTCTCTGATTTTTTGGAGTTTCGAGGATCGGACATTTGAGTCATAGCTCACATAAAGGCAATTTATTATCTATAACACCTGTCGAAAATCAATTGGCACTTTTTATACTCGTGAAACCGTTGCATGAAACCAGTTTACAGGAAACAGTTTCAAGGGTTTCTTGGAAACCACTAGTTTCCTAGAAACGGCTTCTTGGACACATGAAAGCGTTTCACGCAACACTTGAAACCGTTTCTCGAAACTCTTGAAACCGTTTCCTGGAAACCTTGTTTAAGGATTTTGCAACCCGCAACCCTCAAGTTTACTGCCCCACTCGAGCATTATTTTTCCTTGTAAATATTGGTATGTAAATAGGCTTGTTTTTCCGCTTATGGCCTGTTTTATTGATTGTGAGGAATGCAGCCTGTTGGTGCTGTTGGTGCTGTTGGTGCTGTTGGTGCTGTTGGTGCTGTTGGTGCTGTTGGTGCTGTTGGTGCTGTTGGTGCTGCTGGTGCTGTTGGTGCTGTTGGTGCTGTTGGTGCTGTTGGTGCTGTTGGTGCTGTTGGTGCTGTTGGTGCTGTTGGTGCTGTTGGTGCTGTTGGTGCTGTTGGTGCTGTTGGTGCTGATTGGCTGAGAATAAAGCGGAAGAACCTGTCGGTTCCAATGGTTTCATATAAGACAACAAGTTCTTAAATGCAACTGTTTTCCATTAAAAAGGTTGCATGCAACGGTTTCAAGGGTTTCCTTGAAACCATAGGGTTGCCAGAAACGAGTTCAAGGGTTTCACTGAAACTGGTTTTTGAAACGGTTTCAAGGGTTTCTTTGAAACGGTTTCAAAGGTCCGTGAAATGGTTTCATGCAACGGTTTCACGAGTATAAAAAGACATATTGTATTTTCTCTAATTAATTCTTTCAAAATCGTGTTTTTGGCATTGTGCGATCCCACTTTTGACCATTTATTCAGGTAGTTACCACCCATTTTGTAGTTCATCTTTCTAGCTACAAAATGGGTGGTAACTGTCTGAGAGAAGTGATCAAAAAGTGGGCTAAAAATACAATGCCAAAACACGATTTTGAATCAGGGGGTGGGCGTTAATTAGAGAAAATACGGTAAGTGTGAAAACTTTGAAATCAGTATTGACAAACTGTAGCTGGAATTACTGGAGTAAGGCTCTAATGATAAGGGGAACGTTAATGAAAATAATTGTTGTTTAAAACTTTAACTGTAATCTAAAATAATTGATCACGAGTTGAATCGCGAGCAAGAGAAAGCAATTTGAATCATGGCTTTTGAATCGCAGCAATTTGAATCATGATCAAAATGCGATTCATGTTCAAAATGACTGCGATTCACGTGAATCGCGATTCAAAAACGTCGTGATTCAAAAACCGCGATTCACGTGAATCGCAGTCATTTTGAATTTGAATCGCATTTTGAGCAGAAACAATTTTTGGCCGCTGATTCAAAAATGCTCAACGATTCATTTTGCCAACCATGCCCTTGAACGGCTTGTTCCAGCTGACGTCAGGTGCCTAAAGATATAATTTTAGAATCTCAGAGTTCAAAAATCTCACTTGGATGAATTTTGTACAACCACCAGGGATGAATGCTACTTCAATGCCCAGTTCCTTCAGCACTGCCATTGTTTTCACGCTCTTGTGCGCAGCAAAAGCATCCCACACCAAGAGTCGCTTGCCAGAGAAAATGCAGCCAGCCTTGATCACATTGCGCAGGAAATCTTCTGTAGTCGAATCGTCCATCCAAACAGAGCCATTCCAGTTCACCATCAGTTTTCCTTTGAATTCATCTTCAATCTTTGGCACAGGGCGCTTTCGGTTAACAAGTACATACGGCAGAAGCTTGGTTCCATCACTTCGGGCAGCCAAGCAAACTGTCACCCTCATTTTTTCATGGCCGGTTGTTACAACAGTCACTTGGAACAAAAAGTTAGATCCAATATTACGAAAACAGAAATTCTTACATCTTTGGCACCCTTTGTCTCAATGCAGCGGCCATCAGGACAGTCAAACCACACGGCCGTCTCGTCCATTGCAATCACATGGCTGAACTTTGTCTTCTTACGCAGCTGTTCCACATGGACGATGAATCTAGCGACCACTTCCGCATAATTTTCTGGCGGCTTCTGTGCTGTAGTTGTTAGATGACGTAGAACAAAATTATTTCGCTTAAGGAACTTGTCAAGCCACCCAACAGATATCTGAAAGTGGTCTCATATCCTACTGCTTCCAAAAAAGAACAAGTTAAAAAGGATACCTTCAACTCCTTGCCACGGAACAAGTCATTTGCTTGGTTCATGATGATCTTACGAGACATAGGCTGCTTATTTTCACGTTTTTCTCCGATCCATTCTGCTAGTTCCACATCTAGATCCTTGTGCAAAACATGCCGACCTCCACCATCGAGATTTTTTCGCTTACCTCCACCGAAAGTGTTGCTGAAGCAGAAGAATAGAAATAAAACGAGCATAAACAAATAAAAATCTTACATTTTTTGCTTTAGCTCGACCTCCTTTAGCTCGACCTTTAGGGGGTATACTCGGTAGGATCGAATTTTTTTTTGGTCATAGATTTTTTTGGCCATAGATTTGATTCTCGACACGAAATCAGCAATTTTTAAATAAAATTTGGTCATTTTTGCGTGAAATTCAGGCACATCCCGAAAAGGATACAAGATATTTTGGAAACAATCGATTAGGAAACAAATTAATTTGAGATTCTCAAATTGACATTTAAAACTTGTTAGAAATATTTTTTTTCGGAAAAAACGAATTGAGAACAATTTATTTAGGGCCTTTACTGCCCGCTGTGTGCTAGAAATTCTATGAGTACATCCATTAACGGTGTTTACGAACCTAAAAAAAAAGTCCACCTTCTGCAAAACAATATACAATGTGAAACCAATCAGAATAAAAAGAGCTCTCATTAAGTGATCTTTATTCCTACAAATTTCCAACAAAAGCATTCAGAATTCAAAACTGATCTATAACAGTGTAATTGGCTTGACTTTGCAAATATTGAAACACAAGGTTGATTGCCGCCTTACAGGCGTCTAGTCCATGGCCTGCAAATGGCAAAAACATAACTTTTATTGGAAAACTCGACAATGGCCTGCATACTTTTGTCAACGCCCCTCTTAAAAATGCGAATTTCTCGCCGCTCTTTTTTTTAAACGAAAGCTGACATCAAGGCGAATCTAAAAAATCCTGCAACAGAAATTTTCGAGCCTTTTATGACCATATTTTTTGATGATTCATAAAAAGTGTGACCTACCCACCCACCCGACCCAAATACTATATAGAGATTTCTATCGGGTTGTAATTCTCAGCCAGTTCTTTCCTTTGTTGTTCGAATCGCTTTCGGCCGTCTTCAACTTCATTGGCGTACTTTGGAGTCGTATGAGTTCGGCCTCCTTCAAGCTGCATTCCTTCTTTATTTGTCGCAGTCACTCCCAAAATCTCGGTCGCTTGCCGTCAGGAGATGCCAGCGACAGCTTCAGTGCATTGTGCCATGCTTCTAAGAAGTTTGTTGTTTTGGAATTGCCTGCCTTTGTGAGATCGAAGCAGTTCCAGAGCTGGATTATGCCCAGGCCAAGTCTACAAGTAGCATGATAAAAACGTGAAAGCATATTGTAAAATGCATACCTGCACAAAGTATTCGATAAACCTTTTTTTTGCTAGAGCCAGCTTCGAATTTACCCGTTCCACCAGCATCGCGCGCACATCGGAGTATAACTGCATCAAAGGCTGCGTAAATATTGGTAGTAGGGAAGTAAGCTAAAAAATCTATGTCTGGGAAAATTTCACGTTGCTAACAATGATAAACGTCTACCCAGAGATTTGAGCATATCAAACAGTGCGGTGAAAGCGCCCTCTTCTTTGTATTTCCGAGTCAGGCCAAGCTTTTAGACACTCCTGTACAGCGCCCGCGCAAAATGAGCAAAACATCCATGTTTCTCACACGCTAAATTTAAAAAATTCAATCAACACTTTTGTCTCTAATCACGGAATCTTACAATTGTAGTGATGCTCAAAATACGCGATCAGGGTTCTCTCAAAGTCCACGTGTGCGTGTGTCACTCTTGCAGTTGCTGAACAACGGCAAAAAGCGGTCATATGTGCGGCGAGATTTTTTCGGGAGCAAGGCATGTAGACACGGAACAAAGCTTTCCTCTCGCTTGGCGTGCAGAGGCAGCAGTTGTTTCCACCCCTTCGGAACAAGAGCAAAAGTGCCATCGAATCGCCACCATTCAATGCTCTCGAGAAACTGGCTGTATTTCCCAGGTAAATAGAGGAAACGGAGGTAATCCAGAAGAAAATAGAGCAAAACGTACTTCCATCAACGCGGCAGTCGAGAAAATAATGATTTTTCTGTTTGATGGTCCACTGTCAAATACGACGAAAAGATCGCCTTTGTAGTTTTAAAGCAACTGCGGAATATCCATCAGTTCCGGATTTGTCGTAGTTCTTGGATCTCCACTGCGATTCTGAAAATGATTGAATTTATACCACATTTATACAGAAATGTAAGACGAAACTAACCCTTCTGTCGGGGCTCTGGTGGATATACCTGGATGTCCCTAACAAATGGATCAAATTCAAAAATAAATCATCCTATAATACATTAAATACTGTGAAGACTCCTGTTTGACAGGACTAGAAGTGAGATTTTACATACCCTAGCCCTAAAACCTGTGGTAAGTACGAAAGGGGATAGGTGGATATCCACCTAGATGGCATAACAAAAATTGTAAAATTAAAAACAAACTACTTATTCTGACGTAAGTAAAAAAACACTTTAAAGCCGCAACATAAGAGAGAGAAAAATTGCCACAGGTGGACACCCAGGTTACCCCCTTTATCCGAATATGGATTGAGTGACCAGAACAGTTGACTCAAACGATTCATCTGTGTATCCAATCGTCAGTGTATTCAGTCAGACGTTCGTTTGGTCATTATCAAACCGTTTTCAGAACACAAAGCCGGAGAGGATACAATTTTTTTTAAATCACTTTCTGCCAAATCCAAAACTTCGTATTCGGGAGGTGAATACCCGTTGAGAGCGAGTACCAGATGGTTTCCAATATAAAATGTGTCTATGAATTCGATGTGTTGATTTGAATGAGCTAACAAAAATTTAAATAATACAGTATGCCCAAGAAACTCGGCCGATTTTAAATGGCCATAACTTTTGGTAGACGTCGAATTTCGACAAATGAGCGCAATAGTCCTAGAAAAAATATACATTTTGTTTGGTATATGATAAAAAACACGATTTTCGCTTGATACCCCCTGTGGTTTTGGCCTCACCCACAGATCAGGACCCAAACCACAGGAGGGAACAAGCGAAAATCGTGTTTTTGACATTGTATACCAAACAAAATATTTTTTCTGGGACTATTGCTGAAACCTTTGTCGAAATTCGACGTTCTAACTCAGCCAGTTATTTCCTTTGTTGGGAATTTCTTTGCCGTCTTCAACTTTATTTGAAAATTTTCAGATGACAACCGTGTGTTAAAGCTAAACTGCAGAACTAGAAAATAAAAAAACCTCAGTAGCAAACTAAAAACTATTGTGGTAGTGCAGGCACCAATAAAATAGGATATGAATTGGACCATCGACCAATAAAATAGGATATGAATTGGACCATCGACGACTGGCAGTAAATCAAATAAAAAAGTAGGGTGGCATCGCCAGCCAAGGGAGCAGCCAATGACACAAACCAACACCGAATTTCTTCTACTTCCTGATCCGTGGGTGCCCTCTGGATGGGCAAGGCCTAAACCACATGGGGTACCAAGCAAAAATCGTGTTTTTGGCATCATATACAGTCTACCCAAGATTTGAGCATATCAAACAGTTAACCGACCCCTCTTTTATCCGACACCATGAGCCCGATTTGGTTTGCCTGGTAAACCTACACCCCAGTTAACCGACACCCTCTTTTATCCGACACCATGAGCCCGATTTTGTTTGCCTGGTAAACCTACACCCCAGTTAACCGACACCTCTTTTATCCGACACCATGAGCCCGATTTGGTTGGCCTGGTAAACCTACACCCCAGTTAACCGACAGATTTTATCCGACACCATGAGCCCGATTTGGTTGGCCTGGCGTAGACACCCCAGTTAACCGACACCCTTCGTTTAGACACCATGAGCCCGATTGGTTGCCTGGAAACTGGCTACACCCCAGTTAGACCGACACCTCTTTTATCCGACACCATGAGCCCGATTTCAACCGGCAGTGAGAAAATCCGACACCTCGTTTATCCACTGTCAATACGAGCCCGATCGCCTTTGGTTTTAAAGCAACTGCGGAATATCCATCAGTTCCGATTTGTCGTTTCTTGGATCCCACTGGTTGGCCTGATTGAATTTACACCACATTTATCCGAAATGTTATCCGACACCCTTTGTCCGGCTTTGGTATACCTGGATGTCCCTACATGGTCAAATTCCGACACCTCGTTTATCCGACACCATGAGCCCGATTTGACAGGCCTGGTAAATTTACACCCTAGCCCGAAACCTCGTTTATACGACACCATAGCCCGATTTGGTTGGCCTGGTAAACCTACACCCCTTATTCTGACCGTCACTTTATCCGACACCATGAGCCCGATTTGGGTGGCCAGGTACCCCTTTATCCCCAGTTGAACCGACACCCTCTCTTTATCCGACACCATGAGCCCGATTTGGTTGGCCTTATAAACCTACACACACAAAGCCGACAGGTCTTTTAAATCCGACACCATGATCCCGATTCGGTTGGCCTGGTAAACCCGTTACACACCAGTTTTCCGACACCCTTTTATGACACGATGAGTTGATTTGAAACCTGGTAAAGTTAAACACCCCAGTTAACCGACAACACCCGATTTTATGGACACCATGAGCCCGATTTCGACACGGTTTTTACCCTAGAAAATATACATTTGTTTTACACCATGAGCCCGATTTTTGGCTGACCCTGGTTCCTCACCCCAGATCAACCCACACCCAGGAGGGACCGACAACCTGACCTGGTATACCGACACCCAGTTATTTTTTCGACACCCCGTTTATCCGAAACCGTTTACCGACACCATGAGCCTGGTAAACACCCTCGTTTATCCGACACCATGAGCCCGATTTGGTTGGCCTGGTAAACCTACACCCCAGTTAACCGACACCTCGTGGTATCCGACACCATGAGCCCGATTTGGTTGGCCTGGTAAACCTACACCCCAGTTATCCGACACCTCGTTTATCCGACACCATGATGATTTGGTTGGCCTGGTAAACCTACACCCCAGTTGACCGACACCTCGTTTATCCGACACCCTGAGCCCGTGAGCCCCTGGTAAACCTACACCCCAGTTAACCGACACCTCGTTTATCCGACACCATGAGCCCGATTTGGTTGGCCT
The DNA here is from genome assembly GCA_029231635.1 of Ditylenchus weischeri. Taxonomy (NCBI): domain Eukaryota; kingdom Metazoa; phylum Nematoda; class Chromadorea; order Rhabditida; family Anguinidae; genus Ditylenchus; species Ditylenchus weischeri. The sequence goes on along the minus strand of JAMRYI010000467.1, from coordinate 42,991 downwards.
GGTAAACCTACACCCCAGTTATCCGACACCTCGTTTATCCGACACCATGAGCCCGATTTGGTTGGCCTGGTAAACCTACACCCCAGTTATCCGACACCTCGTTTATCCGACACCATGAGCCCGATTTGGTTGGCCTGGTAAACCTACACCCCAGTTAACCGACACCTCTTTTATCCGACACCATGAGCCCGATTTGGTTGGCCTGGTAAACCTACACCCCAGTTAACCGACACCTCGTTTATCCGACACCATGAGCCCGATTTGGTTGGCCTGGTAAACCTACACCCCAGTTATCCGACACCTCGTTTATCCGACACCATGAGCCCGATTTGGTTGGCCTGGTAAACCTACACCCCAGTTATCCGACACCTCGTTTATCCGACACCATGAGCCCGATTTGGTTGGCCTGGTAAACCTACACCCCAGTTATCCGACACCTCGTTTATCCGACACCATGAGCCCGATTTGGTTGGCCTGGTAAACCTACACCCCAGTTATCCGACACCTCGTTTATCCGACACCATGAGCCCGATTTGGTTGGCCTGGTAAACCTACACCCCAGTTATCCGACACCTCGTTTATCCGACACCATGAGCCCGATTTGGTTGGCCTGGTAAACCTACACCCCAGTTATCCGACACCTCGTTTATCCGACACCATGAGCCCGATTTGGTTGGCCTGGTAAACCTACACCCCAGTTATCCGACACCTCGTTTATCCGACACCATGAGCCCGATTTGGTTGGCCTGGTAAACCTACACCCCAGTTATCCGACACCTCGTTTATCCGACACCATGAGCCCGATTTGGTTGGCCTGGTAAACCTACACCCCAGTTATCCGACACCTCGTTTATCCGACACCATGAGCCCGATTTGGTTGGCCTGGTAAACCTACACCCCAGTTATCCGACACCTCGTTTATCCGACACCATGAGCCCGATTTGGTTGGCCTGGTAAACCTACACCCCAGTTATCCGACACCTCGTTTATCCGACACCATGAGCCCGATTTGGTTGGCCTGGTAAACCTACACCCCAGTTATCCGACACCTCGTTTATCCGACACCATGAGCCCGATTTGGTTGGCCTGGTAAACCTACACCCCAGTTATCCGACACCTCGTTTATCCGACACTATGAGCCCGATTTGGTTGGCCTGGTAAACCTACACCCCAGTTATCCGACACCTCGTTTATCCGACACTATGAGCCCGATTTGGTTGGCCTGGTAAACCTACACCCCAGTTATCCGACACCTCGTTTATCCGACACTATGAGCCCGATTTGGTTGGCCTGGTAAACCTACACCCCAGTTATCCGACACCTGTTTACCGACACCATGCCCCTTTGGGTGTCGGACTGGTAAAAACCTTTGTCGAAATTCGTCGTCTACCAAAAGTTATGGCCATTTGAAATCGGCCGAATTTCTTGGGCCATACTGTAATTCAATTTTTTTTTAAAATTTGAATTTCGGTTTGACGAATTGTCAAAAGTCCGAGTTGTCAACAAACCATGGGTGGGATGGAATCCCGATTTCCGTCTTCCGATTTCCGGCATTTTTTTTCTTCCGTTTTCTGAAAAATGGGAGGAAAATTTCGGAAATGTTGGAAGAAGATAGTTAACTTACAAAAAAAATTCGAAAAAAAATTTGGATATTTTTTTAATTCCTTCCGATTTCCGACTCCCGGGTTTGAAAATTTTCTGCTTCCGGTTTCGATTTTCGTCCCGACTTTTTTGTCTTCCGTCCCACCTCTGCAACAAACCGAATTTCAAAAGGCTGAGTGTGATGCTAGCCTTCAAAAAGTGGGTCAAAAACGCAATTTCAAAAAGAACGGTGTATTATAGTAGTAGACTCAACCCGAAAATGGAAAAATAGAACAAAAAAAATACAGTTATTACGTGCAAATTTTTGTGTACTTTGAGGGAGATCTTATATAGTATTTGGCATGTGTGGGTGGGTGGGTGGTTAACGCTTTTTCACTTCGAAGGCCAGAACGGGTCGTAGATAGCGAAATCACTTTTGTCGCTAATACCATCGTGTTCCCCAGAATGTCAGCTTTCGTTTAAAAAAAGAACAGGCGAAAAAAAAGAGTTCTAATAGGGGATACAGTCAACTCTCGATACAGTGTACCCTCGATATAGTGTAGATCTCGATATAGTGTATATATTTTGAACCTGATTTGGTCAGCCCTGAGCCAAACTGGCTTATAGTGTACCCTCGATATAGTGTATATATTTTGAACCTGATTTGGTCAGCCCTGAGCCAAACTGGCTTATAGTGTAACCCTCGATATAGTGTATATTTTTTCTCGTCCCCGGGGCTACACTGTATCGAGAGTTGACTGTATACCTATTTTTATGAATGAAGTCATAGCCCCTCATTGAAATTTCGAAATAACTGTACTATACAAATAACTGTACTGTACTTTACTATAGAGGCGCCGATAGGCGCCTGTGGTCCCTTGTAACCCAATGCTAGAGCTTGTAAGCAAGAGGGTTGTTTGGAAAAGATGCAGAGAAATCATTTTTTATCTTACGTTCACCACTCCTGCTGCTGCTTCCCTGCAGAGCATCTCCGCACACAACCGCATGAGCCCTGGGACAGGCCTATGATCAAATCAATGAAGCCCTAACATCACCTATGCTGCTTGACTTTTGCCCGTTACGTGGCTTGTTATAAATTTTGTCAGTCTCTATACCTCTGCCTATACCTCTAAAAAGGCTTTATAAACGCACAACCGACTGAATTTTTCATTCTCAAATATATTTTGTCAAGTGAGGTCTTTATATTTTTCTACATTTCAAAACAAATTTAGGCTCTATATGTGTTTGTGGGCCCCCAAAAGTTTTGCCTTAGTCCCCCTGTAATTTTTTTTTCAAAAATACTTTGTTTTTTTTTGACATATTCATCTACCATCAACTATCTAGGCACCTTACTACCAATTTTATTAATAATACAGTCAACCCTCGATTTACGTCAACCACCTCCCCCCCCCTTACTTATGTTAGGAACAACTCAAACATGTTTTCCAATAAATAAATTCTGACTATTTTCTATTTGCCCACAAACACATATAGAGCCAAATTTTTAAATGTGTTTGACTTTATTATTTTTTATTTAATAAAAAACATAATTATTGCGTTTAGGAAAAAATGCTGAAAAGTCAAGCAACCGTATTATGCTTGGCTATTTTTTGCCAAATATGTACACTTAGCATTGCTGAAATCCCTGCAGATTTAGACAGTAACGGGTTTACAGATCTCAAAAATTATTCAAGCGACGTTGTGGGAAAAGGAGATGTAGGAGGAAAACCCGAGGAACCGGAAAATCCAACAGAAGACGATGATGAAACGAACTCGCTAGGAAACAGCTCACATCCAAAAGACAGTAATAATGAGCAAGAATTGGGAAATCCAGAAGTTGAACCAGAAATAGGAACACAAAACGAAGAATTGAGTCAGCCATTAGAAGATGGTGAAACAAACTTGGAGCAAAAAACCACTAGCCCAGATGTAGAAGAAGACAGTGACAAGGACTTAGGATTGACAAATCCAGCAGACATACCAGAAATCAATGACCAACAACCGCATTTGAACTTTGAAGAAGGCAACCCAGAAACACCTGAAGAAAATAGTTTTGACCAACCTGACCTTCAAAACGCTGAGGAACCAGCTCTCGATCATGAAGTAGAACCACTGGCCGAAAATGTGAGTAAGACCAATTCATTTGACTCAGAGACATCTCCGCTAGCTGAAGCAGCTAATGACCCGCAGGAGTTTGCAGCAGACACTGTTTCCTCAAACCACCCAACTGATTTATCAAATGGTGAAGAAGGTTTGCTAAGCGGCCAGAACAGTCCACTCAGTCGTAGCTACAGCTTTTTAAACAAAAGTACCAAAAACTTTGGAAGTTTAGAAAGCAACTTCTCGACCAAGCACAAAGGACCTCATGCCCTTAAATTGAGTGAATCATCTGAAGGAGCTTTTCCAAGCCCTCCCACTAAATTCTCACATGGCGAGGCGGCTAGCCCTATACTGAGCCATCAGAAAAGTATTAAGGTTGGAGGTGTGGCTCCTCCTCGCATCCCGCATAATTTTAAAAATAATGAGCTCGAAAAACATGCAAGCCACGAAAAAGCAGCTTCTCGCCCAAGCCCAGATCCCTTCATGACCACAAAAAAAAAGTTCACACGAAGGATTCAGTACTCCAGCTACTCATCCCACCGGCAAAAATCCCATTCACCATGAAATAAAGCCAGTTCATGGTTCTTCTAATGCCGAACATGCAGGCGGAGTTGCACATGTTGCTCCTACAGGCCATAAGGCTCCTGGAAAGCCTGCCGATCACGGCAAAACTGGAGCATCTGCTGCTCACACTGCTGTAAATCACCATGAAAAACACCCAGCTCATGCTCCTCCTAATGCAGGGCATCCCGCTAAAAATGGTGCTCCTGCAGACGCCAAAGCAAAGCATGTGGACCATGGCAAAACTGGAGCTCCAGCTCACACCGCCGAAAAAGCTCACCAATATTTGGAAAAAATTCCGGTTGCATGCCACCAGCCTAATGGTGAACATCGTGATATGTGCAATATGTTCTACTTGATGGCTCTAGCCTTGACAGGCATTACTGTGGACGAAAATGCTCACAACATCACAATTGATTTCTCAGATAAAAAAATGGAAAAAGAAAAGCATACTTGGCTGACTGAAACCATAAAAAATCTTAACAATCTTCACAACATAGAGGCAAGTGGCACATATTCTTTGGGGTACCGTGAAAATATACCGAATTGGGATTACGCTGTGTCGAAAACCCGCAATCCGGTTCATGCTTCCAATTTTTTGTACTTTTAAATAAAACTATCCATTTTCAGCCGGAAATTTTTATTCTGAGGCACCCCGGTAGGCGAAAATTCCTCAGCGATCCAAATTATGAAGCAGAATTTGGAAAAAATACTTAGTCTCTGAGATATGACCTCAAGTTGGAGTAAAGTTAAATGGTCATTGTTTAAAATATTGACACTCTAACTTAAGGTCATATCTCAGCGACTAAGTATTTTTTTTCAAATTCTGCTTTATAATTCGGATTTCTGAGGAATTTTCTCCTACTGAAGTGCCTCAGAATAAAGATTTTCAGCTGATAATGGGTACTTTTATTAAAAAGTACAAAAATTTTGCACTTGGGCTTTTACGAGTTAAAATAACACAATTTTGTGAAAGTCGAAGAAAAAACGTGCACCCAGTCGGAATCGAACCGACGACCGACTTTAACAGTCCACCGCCGCTTCACCACTGAGCCACCGATGCTATTCAATGGTGACAATGGTTTTCAATACTTATCACAAAGGGGTACTCAACAAATTTGCTATCGCCAAACAATTCCTTTTTGAATTGACCTGGTACCCGCCTTTCAAAATATTCCCATCGGCGGCGTGAATGCCTATTTAAGGGTTAAAAAGGTGCTATTTTGTCTCAACATCTGAATCTTTATATTTATTAATTATTTGATCGAAATTAATAGCTCGCTAAAAAGCTGAGATCCTAGGCTAAACGACAATGTCAAACATTATTTGAAGAATTAAGACAAATTTAGAAAAAAATACAAATAGAAAATCAGCGGGCGTTTTAAAGAGATTAGCAGGTCTTTTCAAATACCATCTTTTTTTAATAAACAAAATAGACTGTAGTTTAAATTCAAATAATTTGTGAGTTTAGATAACGAATAAAAAGAAAGCGCTCGCTAAAAAAGTGCAAACAAATGAAGAATATTTGTCAAAATTAATGGCTCTAATAAATTTTGATTGGGCATCGCATTTCTTGCACCAGCTAGAACTGAAACACTCAAATTTGAAACGTCATTACCCCACAGAAAATAAGGAAAATAGAAACAATATAAACGACCTCTACAATAATATTCGTACTTTGATGAAGATTGTGAAGACTCAACACCAAAAATTCAAGGAACAGGCTGACCATAAGGCGGTGGTAGCTTTAGCAGCTTCAAAGAAGTTTGCACCCCAACAAGAAAGTTATAAAGTAGACAAATTTTTCAACCATCACCATTAAGACTTTAGTCTAACAAGGGAACTGCTTGACCTGCAAAATGTTACCCCCAAAATTTTTGTATGATTTTAGCATTTTTCCATGTTTTTCGATGCGCTTAATATAAAAATGATGCGTATGGTCATGCCTGGAATCGACCACAAAAATTTAAATTTCCGGATACCTTGGTCCCACAAGCTGATTTTTTCAGCTTTTTGAAATCTAAAAAAAATCAGCTTGGGGGACCAAGGCATCCGAAAATTCGATCCTAGGATCGGTACACGCATGATTTTTGTAATAAAGAGGCACCTGTTCAAATTTGTCCCCGCCAATTCAAAAAATTTTCCAAATCATTGAAATTGTGTACGGGATTTTCAACTTCCGACAAAACTACGCCTAAAATTAAATTCTAGGCCTTGTTTTGTTGGAAACCAAGTTGAAAACCAAGTCCAATGATTAGAAAAAAATTTTGAATTGGCGGGACAAAATATGAACACGTGAGCATGCCTCCCTAAGCTTATCGAAAACCAAAAAAAAACATACAAAAATTTTGCGGGTTAAAACTTTACAGTTCGGGCGGTTCCCTTGAAAGACTAGATAAAGTCTCTGTAAAATCTCCACTCTTTTTTAGATAGAAATGATTGTTTGAGTAAAAAACACAGTATCCTGTATCCTATTCAATAAAAAGTTTTGTTTAATACTTGCGCTCACAGTCAAAGTTGCCAACTCCATCTCTATATAGTATTTGGGACGGGGAACGTCTGTCGCCAATTTGAGTACATGTTTGGTCACAAGGAAAACCTTTTTTTAGCGTAATATTTTTATTTGCATGTTTATGCTCATTCGAAAGCTCTTTTAATGGCGGACGACCTTTCGCAATCAGATTTGAAGATTGCTGTGAAAAAAATTGAGATTTTGCCCTTGAAAGTGAAAAGTGGTGGTTTTCAGGGTTAATCTTATGAGTGCCCATTTGGTCACAAAGCAAAACTTTTTTTAGTGTAATATTTTTATTTGCATGTTTATGCTCATTCGAAAGCTCTTTCAATGGCGGAGGACCTTTCGCAATCAGATTTGAAGATTGGTGTGAAAAAAATTGAGATTTTGCCCCTTGAAAGTGAAAAGTGGTGGTTTTCAGGGTTAATCTTATGAGTGCCCATTTGGTCACAAAGCAAAACTTTTTTTAGTGTAATAATTTTGTTTGCATGTTTATGCTCATTCGAAAGCTCTTTCAATGGCGGAGGATCTTTCGCAATCAGATTTGAAGATTGTTGTGAAAAAAATTGAGATTTTGCCCTTTCAAAGTGAAAAGTGGATTTATATTTGAATTTCAAAATACGATATGGGCGCCTGCTGTCCCTAGTTTTTTTCATATCAGGAATAAAATACCCGGTACTTTTGAGTCCGTCCGAACATACGCTGACCTACCCTTGCCTAAGCCTAAACTTAAAATACACACCAGGCGGACCAAGTCAAATAGGGGTAATAAGCCAAATGGCACTACTACCCACATATACATACGCATGCCAGAGTTTTTATATGCAGTAGACCCTGAAAAGTAAAAAAGTATTCAAAACTTATCACTTTTTCTTATATTTGACAAAAATTTAGTCAAAAATATGCTGAAAATTCCCATAAAAGTCCATTTACCTTTGAGAAGCTGAAGTCAAAATTATGAAAAAAATTTCAGATCGAAAACTGTTTAGAAATGTTTCTCAAAAAGTAGCTTAGGTCGTGTCTTTGGTTTACATTTTAAAAATTTGGGGGTGGGGTGGTTGATTGGGATAAATACGAAATACACTCGGTCTTGACTACAAAGGCGATCTAGTGACGGCCATAGTGACCGTGCTTCTTGAAATTTGGTCGGCGTCCTGTCCCCGTCCTACTCATTTTTGACCGGCCGTCCAACCGTCCGTCTTATATTTTTTCCAACGGCCGTCCGATTCGAATTTTTCAAAGCCGGCCGTTTGTCGACTGGCCGGTATGATCGAGATGTCAATAGCTGACTTTTTTATTGGCCTATCAGGCTGTTTTTAGTTTGAAGAAAAAAATAGTTTGTAAACCTCATTTGTCTAAAACAATGTGTTCGTTGCCAGCCTCCCGAACGCAGAGATTAAATACATCCTTCACTGGGTCACTAGCAATATTGAACTGTGGGACTAGCAGTCTCTGGTGCAGAATTTTATGAAAAATCTTTTTATAGCGGTGGATTTGCTCAATGCGTAGTTCTGTTGTCGAGCAAGTGCTGCAGGTGAAAATTTGAGGTCAACCTTGTGTCTTTCTTTAGATGTTTTATGAAGAAATGCCGCCTGATTTGTGAAGCTCGCGATGACTGACATTGAAGGTTTGCCTGGCCCTGAATCAGTTGATGCCTCGATTCAAGTAGAGATGGTGAGTTGCATACTTTTTATTCTTATATAACCCGAAAGCTATAGTTCCCAATTATGTAGCCAGTCTATTCGCAGATGACAAACGTTATTCGTATGGTGGATGTATAGAGCGCATGATGAGCTGGTCTATGCCGTGTGCTGTCTTCCTACTTCTTGCTTACTCCTTCTCTGATTCTGTGGATCTGATAATGGCATTCCCGCAATCCTTCTGCCTGAGTTTCTTATCATCGTTTTGCGGAAATGGCTTTCGTGGGCAATCGTCTGAACATCTGTTACGAGTCGTCAATAATCTTATACAAATCTCACTAGTTGTTATGCCTTTATTGTTTTACTGTTTTGGTCCCAATAAAAGCTTTACCTTTTTCAAGTTTTCATAGTTTTCAGTTCACATTTTGATAGACTCTCCTCGATTTCAAAAATGTTCATAGAAAAAAGCTATGAGTAATTAATGCGCCAGAATAAACACGTGATGACCTAGCCAACAAATACCCTGAGCACTGTTTGGCTATCTGAAGAAACGGAGTTTATCATACCTTAACGTATTTGATGATTTAATCAAGCTCGGTGTAAGAGAAACTTGTTTGAGTCCGTCCTAACATACACTGGCCTACCAGTAGTTAACCGTCACTATTCCCTGCACCCGCACTCCCCCTCCTAGGTGTGAAAATGATTAATGACCCTAGAAGAGGGAGGGCAGGTGTCATATTGTCAAGAGGGCAAAAGTGGGGTGCGGATACCTTGCACCGTAATGAAAATCAAAGTGACAGGTGTTAACAAAAAGTTGGGCATAACATGAGCATGCGGTGAATTTAAAAAAAAGTTATTTTGTTAATTTTCACCCTTTTTAATTTTTTTTATTGCTATTTATTTAATTGTTTTTCTGATAATAAAATTTATTTTATTGAATTATGTATTTTTTCAATGATCAAGTTATCCATTCTGACTAATAATTTGTTAAGCAAAAACATTGCTTAAATAGTTTCTCCTCTCTTATTGTGAAATCGCTACTGTTTAACATTAACACTCATTTACTCAGCATCTATTGCGAAATCAATTAACCACCTCTTGACCCTATTTTCCCGCCAAAAATTGGTGTCAGGTTCCAGTCAGCACGAATGCTCAATAAACAGATATTGTTCACAGATGCCGATTCAAATTTCCATGTTTATGATTTGAATCAAAATTTCCTTTACGTGGAGTTTTCACTCAGCTTTGGTCATTGGAGGTGGTGTAGGCTCTGTTGAATGTTCTTCTCCGTCCTCCCACCACTATGACAACCAGGAGAGACCTAATATACCTGCTGCATTGACAAACAGCTGCTTAAAGCTACTGACTCGAACCAAGCGCAAGAATCCAGTCATTATATTACAGCATAAACAAAGGAATTCATGCAGCTGAAAAAACACTCTCTTTGACTGTCGACGTTGTGACGACAAAGGGTATGCTTCATATTCATAAGAATCGTAGGGCACTATTATGATTCATCAAAACAGAAAATAATGGTTGTTGGACTGGACATCGTCGAAATGAAAAAAAGACACACCGGTAACTACATTAGAAAAGAGTTCTAATTAATTATAATAAATTACACATTTTAAGCTAACTGTTGTCTAATTTTACTGCTGCCATATTTGCATGACGTTTTCAACCTTCATTAAAAACAAAATTTTGCATTTTCGCTCATTTTGCTGTCTCTTACGATATCTTTCAAAAAACTATCTTTTTTATCTAACATTTCAACTGGTCGGTGCCGGCACCGGTGCGGCATCGGTGTTTTAAGACGGTGCCGGTGCCAAGCGGTATGTCCGGTGCTGGTGCCGGTGCCAACTTTTAGTTTTTTACAACACTGCTCTCAAGCAACTCCAAGCCCCCTCCTCCCTAAAGGGGTCTCACTCAAATCATAAACACTATTTTGGCCATTTTTGGTGAAGTTACCATATCAAGTCTAAACAATAACTAGAGCGCGAAAATATACCATTGTTTCTTTCAAACGAGCACAAAAAATGTTTACAAAAAATTTCCCTAACCAAAAATTTGTTTTCGTGTGAGACAAATCACAGTTTATATTGTCTTTTGTGGAATTCGTCCTTATTGAGAGTGAGACTAATGAGGTTGGGACCGGACATTGCTGTCCTTATCGGGAGAGTGTCCTTAATCGGAGTGTCCTTATCGGGAGCGTCGATGTACCGTATCTCCTCTAACAAGGCGCCCCCCTTGCGTTCAAAATCGTGTTCTTGGCATTGTGATTTTGACCCAATTTTTCAAGACTTCTCTCAGGCAAGTTACCACCCATTCTGTAGCCGGTGAGATGAGCTACAAAATGAGTGGTAACTTGCATGACAGAAGTTTTCAAAAAATGGGCTAAAAACAGAATGCCACAGACACATTTTTTGAATTTAGGGGGGGGGTGGTCACCTTATTAGAGGAAATACGGTAAGTGGACTAGGTAGCTCAGTGGTATAGCAGTGTTTTGTGGTGATCTCAGATTCGATTCCCTTGTCTGCTCAGTTATTTTTGATCATTAGTACATACTAATACATAATGAATGATTTAAAAAATACTTGCGGAATGAAAAAAAGTGTCCCGCGCGCATTTGGATTTGCCAAATTCCCAATGTCATCAAGTATGGTCCTTTAAGGCATGAGATTGAACTGAATGTAAAATTCTACGAGGCTGTTTTTTATTTGGAGCAGTGATCTTGTTACATTGATGGAGGAAGTACGACATATTTGCATGTTTCACACAAAGTCCTCAGACAACTTACTAAAATCCTACCTCTCCAATCCCAACTAGCCAGTTCAATTCTTTGCGAATGCGCTCCTCAACTCCTTGCAAATGAATTTGTGCATTCACAGACTCATGCTCGCACTAAAAAGAGGTGAATTATAGAGTGATTTGATGATTTCAATGGCACATAAAATTTACTTGTATGGGGTGTATTCCTAAACAAGGATGTATATAACCTGGATATTTATGGTGCAGTCTTATAACTCTGTCAAAGTCGCCCGGAAACTCGGCAACCACAACTATTCCAACAACATTGGCCTGTTTAGCCCTTTCTATGACTTTATCAATGTCTTCAGTAAAGGCAGAGTCTGCTAAATGGCTATGGCAGTCAATCATATCTTCTGCTAAGATCGTATGAAAAATCAAACAAAATTATTAGACTTTTGAATATCCAGAACACTTTTGGAGTCACTTAAAAAACATTATTCATTTAAAAGGCACTATGTAACGGATGGAGAGGCCCCCCTAACAAAATTATAAAAAATGCTTACCGTGTACGATAAAAAAAGACAGACTCAAATAAGCAAAAGTAAGTATGTTTAAACTTGAGCTGGAAAAAGATTCTGAGAAAAAGCAAAATGTATGAGATATTTCTTATTGGAGCGCTTAGACCCTATCCCCACCTAGTCGATTTCACTATAAAACACCCAGTTGATTTCACTCCAACGAAAATAGGATTTTTTTAAGGGGCATACCAGCGCGTTACACGGGCAATTTCAAATTTGCAAAAGGCGGGGGCCAGGGTCCAATATCTCAACTCGATTTGAATTTTGATTTTTCAAGCCTTTTGAAGGCTTAAAAAATCGATTTTAAAATCAGTTTTAAAATCGATTTTAAAATTCAAAATCAAAATTCAAATCGAAATTCAAATCGAGTTGAGATCAGGGTGGCCATATCATTTTTTGGAAAAGAGGGCATGCGATCACAAAAAGAGGGCATTTACTAGTAAAAATTTTGAAAAAAAGGGCATCATGTAGGCCCGCACTACGGACAGGTTTTATTTTTCATAAAATGTCTCTTCTACTACCTTTTTTCTACTTATTTTTCAACGTACTTTAGATATTTTTAATTTTTTAAGTTTTATAATACACAAATTTTAATGTTTTTCAAACAGAAACATAGTTCTAAAGCATTGAAGCTCTGGCAACTTTTTTAAATAAGCAGTTTAACTTGTTTCATGGTTCTCATAATTAAATAAAAAAATTCTAAGTAAGCATTTTTGTAGAAGTTGTAGAAGTAAAATCATTTTCGTAAAATTTTCGTAGTTTTTTAAGCGATTTATATGATTACATTTGAGAACCACAACATGTTCACGAAATTCCGAGCTTTTTTTTGTATCAACAAAAAGGATTTATTAACAACAGAACAGGAATTTTTAACAAATATAAACAGACAAGAGCAATAAACGTAATGAATGTAACAACAATGAACTAAATAAATGTAACAGCAACAACAGAGTTTCGTAAATTCAACAGGCGTTAATCTTTTCTACCGACGGGTAATCCAGATCATCAACGTCCAATTCTTTTCTTAATAGATGCTCTTGCTCAATCGTAAAGTGATTCGGCGAAACCAGAGTGATCGACATCACGCTACCTTAATATTTTTTCGTCAGAATACCAACTAACAATGTCTATGTTACCAATCCTGTCGACTGTCGCTTCTCGCACATGGATCACATCATCAACGTCAGATTTGTTTTGAAGAAATAACCGGCACTTGTGTATTCCATCTGAAGCCATACCAAAATAAGACAACCCGAAAAGTCCACCTTGCAGGTTCGATTGAAATGGGACCATTTCAGTGATGATTTGTAGCTGGATCGATACTTAAAAGCCTTATAATAAAAATCTAGATTTTAAGCGAGATGTACCCTTCTTGGCTCCCAGGTGGCCAATAAGCTCGCGCAAAGTTGTTGCAGCCAGGCCAAATCCATCAGAGTTCTTGACGATTTCAATCTTAGAGGACATCAAGAACACAAAACAACCTGGGCGACTCATTTTCACATTTTGACAAAGCAGCCCTATAATTAATAATAAATATTTTTAAAAAATTATTTCAATGAAGTACTTGAGCAGATTTGAGAATATGACTGAGCACAACAGAAAGGTTGTTCCAAGCTGTGATCTGCACACTTTCTTGTCCATCTGTTCCATGCAAATCGAGCACGCACTGAAGAACGTCTTCTTTCACAAAGCTTCGAATAGGCTCAATGTGCTGTAGATGAAGCTTAAGGTCTCTAAAAGACCATGTTATGTTTCTTAAAAATTGTTAAGTTACTTACATTCCAATTACGTTCGAAGACTTTCTTATGTCATTTAACGTCACAGGAGAAAAAGTACCACCTTGCAGGTTCAATTTGAATCGCTGGAGGTAGTCCACCCGTGTGGTGGAATTATTTCTTTACAAGGTGAAGAATCGGCTAAGTTTTCCTTTACCCCTCCCAGTCAAGTTTCCTTTACCCTCCCAGTCAAGTTTCCTTTACCCTCCTAGTCAAGTTTCCTTTACCTCTCCCTGTCAAGTTTCTTTACATCTCCCAGTCAAGTTTCCTTTACCCCTCCCAGTCAAATTTCAAGTTCTTATACCCTCGTCTAAAACAGTACTCATAATTTCAATTCAGCCTTGTCAAAAAAATCTTTATTTGTGGAGCGAAACAATAATCAACAAAATTTATAGAGAACGAGATATTTGCTTAAATTTGTTCTGCTTATAGATAGATTTCGATTTGTCTTTAGTTTGCCCCATGGAACGGTGACTTTATCGCCAACAGAGAAGGGAATACGAGAAGCAGGAGAAGTAGACGGTTGCAGAAGTGGAGATGGAGAAATAGATGCAGAGACTGGCGCTTGAACGAACGGTGAACCTAATTTTAGTTATTCATTACTAATTAAAAAAAGTGCTGTGAAATGTGTAAATATAAGACTCACTTTTATTACGACCTATAGATTCATTAGCAGCTGGGGTCGCGTGGCAAAACGAGGGATAAGAGGGGTAAAGGAAACTTGACTGGGAGGGTAAAGGAAACTTGACTGGGAGGGTAAAGGAAACTTGACTGGGAGGGTAATGGAAACTTGACTGGGAGGGTAAAGGAAAACTGCTCCGCAGAATCTATAATTCTCCTGTAATTTGGTTGTGTATTGATTGCTTTTAGTAGTTCGTGCTTTCCTAAGTCATTGGTGACTCTGCTTAAAGGCTCAAGAAGGATGACCCGCGTGGTGAAAATATCTGTTCCAAAAAGTGAGGAATCTGTAATTCTTCTGTGATTTCGTTGTGTATTGATTGCTTTTAGTGGATATATGCACATTCATTTTTTGATAGGGCCCAGTTGACTGGTGGGGGTACAGCCTAGTTTAGCCTTCACCATACAGTGTAGACTCTACACCGCCTAGTCGACTGGGTGGAGTAGGGTCTAAATTTGTAGGGTCTGACCCTTTTTTAACTGGAGGTGGCAGTGAACACAAAACTTCTCCAAGCTTCATACCCAGCCTAAATTTAACGAAACTCACCTCCGATAGGTTTATTTTGGAATATGCATGTGAACAATTGCACAATTTACATGACAGACATTTTAACAATCATTTAACTGCTGGATCAATGCCCGGCTAGCTGTCTTCAAGACGACATTAGAAAGCGCTGCAACTTCATTTCAGCGATCTTCATCAACGAAGGACACCCACTACTGGCAAGCGCAGAAGAGGAAAACGACACGCTTCGGTTGAGCTGAAGTGACCAGTAAAACTGTAAATATTAGTTTTCTTCATAAGTTACAAAATCTGACCTCTAGTGGCCACATAAATTCTGGAGAATTATAGAAGACCACCTCCTGTGACTTTCCACATACTAGGGAACCTTGTGAACCACACGCCTTTGAAAAATTTACCCATCGCCAATTTTGGGTGTCGAAAGCACAAAAAAATATTGGATCCACCAGAACCTTTCGAATGCAACTGTAAAGCTCTTCTGCACAACTGCTTGCGAAGTAGAACAAAGTCAGGCGGTAATAGAAAAGATAAGAGAAGGCATAATGAGGCTGAAAAAGGTGTTTAAAATATTTGAGGTTGTAAGCAATCGCGACTTGATCATGTCTGCGCCTGTACGCGGTTCCAAATTAAGGTCAGTCTACAATGAGTGGCATGGCTGCGGAGTGTAGATGAGAGGTGTCTATAATGCACAGACACACCGCCAAAGCGGCAGCTACAGCGACACCGCAACTCATTGTAGATCATAAATAATACTCGGCTAGAAGAAGAAAAAAATCACCTCAAATATTTGATGAACACATATCTTGCTGAGAGTACAAGTAATCATCAGATAATTGAAAAATGCCACCACACGATAAGCTGGAGGTCGATTGTAATCTGGCTTAGAGTAAACCTAAAAAGAGTAGATGAAAATGCAAAATGTGTCTATATATTACCATAGAACTTCCTTGCTGCTTTAGTAAGATTGGACCTTTATCCTCAGAAAGAAAGCCTTGTTCATTAAAAGCAGCATTTTGGATTGAAAAACTATGAGAACTGAAGCAAGACAATAATGCATTTATTTAGTATAAGATTGATAAAGACCAACTCGAAAGAGTAGCGAAAAAAGGCAGTGCTTCTAGTTTCGAAAGCAAAGAGCTGCCAAAATTTTCCAGAATATCGCCCCTCTCGAAAATTTTTACACGCTTTCAAAAGAACAGGAAAGAAGAGATCGCCAGGTGCTGCATCGGAAGAAGAATTTATGAGGATCAATTATTTGAAAATTTTCGTCGGTAGTCAGGAACCATCCTACAAAATAAATTTAAAGGATGCCAAAGATTAATTATTCTACAGTTCAGTTATTATTATACAGATTCAGAAATGTAACACTTTCAAACTGCCATCTTTTTGAGTACGAAGATCGAGAATTTCATAGCAATGGCATATAACACCGAAAAATTTTTTTGAAAATTCGAAAATTTGCCTTGGTCTGTTGTCCATCAAGGCCACCTACAGACCAGAACCCACTAATCGTGGTTTGACCTTATATAAAAAAATTGCCATGAAATTCTGAGTCGATTAATTAAATCGTGCATAAAGTTCAGTTAATGTTACAATTACCCTGACAGACAATAATTGCTTTTTTGAATGAAAAGTACAAAAAATGGTTTCTTCCAAAGTTACCAACAATTAGATTTTAAAAAAAACCTTGGTTGAAGCACTACTTTCAGCTGGATCTTCGGCAAAGCGAATAATGTCCTCTAAAGATAGCGATATGCGTACAGCAACACAGTTTTCAGCAGAACAAACCCATCATATACAGCACAGTAGTGATAGCCATGGTGAAAGCTTGTCAAACTAGACGCTAAACGACGCTGGAAAACACGATGGCCTGGGCACTGAGCCTTGCGGCGATGATGATCAATCTGCAAAACACAAAATCAGAAACGCGAATCAAACAATGATATTATAGCTAAATGGATAGGACTCACACAAATGACTCTCTGTCGAAAAGTTCCTTGATCAGGATTATTATCCAAGATAACGACATTGCTATCCTTCAAGGCGTAGAAGCCAATAAAATCAGCATGCGAATAGTATGGACACACTCCGCTCAAGCAGTCTATATCCAAGAGATAGTATTCGCCCAGCAGCAGATCGATGACACCCATTTGCATTGTTACACTGTCGCTGTCATCATTCATCAGCCAATCAAAAAACGACTGGAAAACAAAAGAGTCGTAGTAGTAGCTTCCGCAATTGAAAAAAAAGGAAAGCTAACCCCCTTGTTCTTCTTCTCTGGCTCCATGAATAGAAATCTTCCGGAGGGTGAGAGGCACATAGACAACCTTGAGCTATCGAATAACGCGAACATTTTTTTGTACAATGAGTCGTTCTTGTATACCTAAAATTATAACAACCACTTGAATCTGGATAGTTGAACTACAAGAAACTTACTTCATCTTTTTGAAAGAGGCCTACTCCATCCAGCCAGTTCATGTTTTGGAAATTGACGATCTTTTTGAGCGTGGAACGGAAGTCTGAGAAATTCTGCAGCCAGCGAAGAGGCCAAACAGGCAAATTGCGCGGCACCACCAGCTCTAATCCCAAGAAGAACTTATCCCATTCCATCATCCATGTCTCGCATTGCTTCACACCAGCCTCGAGCTTTTTCAGTATGTTCGAAATTTGGTTCATCGTGGACGAATTTCAACCTGCAACCAAAAAGTTATACTCTTGCTAGTCCAACTTTTTAACCGCCACATCGGTTTATCCACCACCCTAAGCCTTTTCCCCTGGGGTGACGGATACCCGACAGTGGACTGCAATATGTAATTTCCAAATGTCTTTTCGAAGGCCTACTCTGTTGACAACCGGTTGGTTAACCAGCTATGTGCACCAACCGATAAAAATAAGATCCGAAAAACTTTTTCACCCTACTTTTGAAAGTTTTGATCAAAGATTTTTGGAAGTCATATAGAAAAGTGGCTACAATAATATTTGTCGCGAATCGAACGTACTGTAAACGGCGCAGAATCGGTAAAAGTTTTTTCGGCGCTCCTTATTGGAGACTGTCACATGGTTTTTTTTAATTTTCATGCTCTTTAATTATTTGCATACATATATATAATTGCCTTTCTGGTGTCTTCCAGTACCAGTGTTTTCAAAAATCAAGGTCAAGGTCTAAAATCAAGTCAAGATCAAGGTCAAGGTCAAGTTCAAGGTCAAGCACAGTTTGACCTAGAACTTGACCTTGACTTTACTGACCTTGACTTTACCTTGATCTTGACTTTGACCTTGACTTTGACTTTGACTTTGACCTTGACCTTGACTTTACCTTGACCTTGACTTTTACTTTTGACCTTTACTTTACCTTGACCTTTATTTTTGATTTTCCAATCACTTTCGTGTCGTCTATTTTTTTTATTTTTCAGATGTCAGATATGTCTGCAGACTCTCCAAGCCAGCGAAAGATACAGAAAAGACGCAGCCGGGATGCCATTTGGGACACTTTCACTGAAACCGCTGAAATGGGAGAGGCCAAAATGAAGTGCTGCGAATGCAATCAGGTAATTTCTTATGCATACTTGTATTTTTGCATAATTTCCTGCTTTTTTTCGTCTGTTGCTAAGCACACAACATCTATGAAGAGCCATTGGCAATACAAGCACAAGGACAAACATCAGCCAGCCAAAAGGATTCGAGAAGCTGAACCAAAAGAATTTGCAGAACCAAACGACAAGTGAGGTTTTTGGTCTATTTTTGCGTAAATTATGAATAATTTATTTTTGTGAAGACATAAGAAGATCCGAAACGCTTTCTCAGCCGTTCTTTCAATTCCGTCTATGCCAATCAACCTTTTTCTTCACCCACTCATGCGAAATTTCTTAAAGGCTATGAATTCAACCGTTTAAGTAAAGTCTATGTTTTTGCTGTTGTTGCTTTTAGCTTCCATGCAAACTTTCAAAGAATGCATTTTCTAGTTGATGGATACAGGACCATGCTCACTTTAATTGGAAAGTTCAAGAAATCTCAGTCTGCCAAAGAGGTAAATTTTTGAAAAATTTACCCTACGAAGCTATATCTTATATAGTATTTGGCATGTGTGGGTGGGTGTGTGGGTAACGCTTTTTTACTTCGAAGGCCAGAACGGGTCGTAGATAGCGAAATCCCTTTTGTCGCTAATACCATCGTGTTCCCCAGAATGTCAGCTTTCGTTTTAAAAAAAGAACAGGCGAATAAAATGAGTTCTAATAGGGGATATACCTATTTTTATGTCATAGCCCCTCATTGAAATTTCGAAATACTATAGAGGCGCCGATAGGCGCCTGTGGTCCCTTGTATTCTGTATTCAGGAATTGCATAATGGGCGCTACCGAGTATACCCCCAAATGAAATTTTTTGAACTTTTCAAAACACCATTTTAACCATTTTTAAGCATTTCCTACACGCTGAACACGATAAAAAGGTGTTTTCACCTACTTTTTCTATAAAAAGTCGATTTTTAAAATCTTGAATTTTGGTATTTTTAGTTGATTTCTGTTTATTATAACTTAGTAAATCAGATGTTGAGGGTACCTTGGCCCCAAAAAGATGGAATTTGAACATAGTTTTGTTAAGTGGGTCCTACCGCATAAAGAAACTCTGGTATGCATACATTTTTTATGCATCCAGAGTCACTTTCGAGTGGTTTGCGTCTAAGATATGTGGGTGTGCGCATCTCAACCCCAAGCAACCAAGCCCCCTGCGCCTCCGAAGGGGGCTTGGTTGGTTAGAGATGCGAGCACTCAATTACCTTAGACATAATTCCGAGCAAGACTCTTGATCAAAATGCATTTAGAGGCTCTTTTTGCCCAGCTCCAGTGACCAAAACATGGTAAAACAGCGAAATGGTCGAAATTTAAAAATGCCCAAAACTCAATTTTTTTGACCAGAACACAGAAATAATGTCTTTTTGAACTTCTGAGGTGATTTTAGGTTGATATAGGGTGTTTGGAAACACTTTTAAAGAAATTTCATTGGGGGTATACTCCGGTAGGGTCGCATAATGCTTGTGGAATCTATTTAATTCTTCCGTCAAAAACACGTTGGGGTTGCAAATAGATGTAATAGGATGTTATCTTGACATCAAAGAGGAAGTAGCTAAGGTAGCCCAAAGCAAAGGATGGGAATGCCCGACTGATATGGAAAATCGGGTTAGCTATCGGGAAATTTTTGTGCTAAAATTGTGCATACCTTATTACTTCAGGAGCTCCTTGAAATCTACAGACTGACCAAAATCTTTTCAAATGTGCTGAACCGAGTCCAAGCTGAGAAAAGCGTGACCATTTCTCATTGCTATGGTTTTGTCAAGGCTATGAACGTCTCATTGGAAAATTTTGAAGTAAATTATACAAAACTTTTCGTGCTTATGGTCTTGCCTCTTTTCAGGTGAATTTTCCTTCAGAAATTTGGAATAAGTTGAGGGAAATGCTTGCTAAGCGCTTTGACAAGATGATGAACATCAACACAAACAGCCATGATCCAATTTTCCTCATTGCCGCCGCCCTTGATCCGAACACAGCCAATCTTCTGTCAACTGAAGACTTTGATGTCGCTGTGAATGCAATTCGACATTTGGTAATTATTATCAGCAGAGGTTCTATCTTTGTATCTTGATTTGTTTTATGTCCCCAATGAAGAGCGGCGCCAACCACAGCAGCAGTTCAAGAGCTGCGATCCCAGCGACAAGTGCACCGATTGAAAGAATTTTCTCTCAAGCAGGATTAGCCACCTCGAAATACAGAAACAGGACGGAATTTGAATTATTAAACTCACAACTTCTCGTTTACTGTAACTTGTATATAGATGACTTGTAGTGGTAGTGTCTTGTTGGTCTGGAATAAATATTGCCTTAGCTTGATTGTTGAAGTTACTAACTAGCAAAATCTACACGCAAACAATCATATAGTCAAGGTACGATTCGGCGTAAAGTCAAGTTAAAGTAAATGTCAAAAGTCAAAGTCAGGGTCAAGGTAAAAGTCAAGGTCAAGGTCAAGGTCAAAGTCAAGGTCAAGGTAAAGTCAAGGTCAAGGTCAAAGTCAAGGTCAAGGTCAAGGTCAAGGTAAAGTCAAGGTCAAACTCAGTTTGACCTTGACCTTGAACTTGACCTTGACTTCACCTTGAGGGTCAAGTTGCCTAGACCTTGATTTTTGAAAACACTGTACCAGTACCTAAAATTTCCTCAGGGATCTGAACCAGAAAAAAAATTGAAACCCAAAGTAACCTGTAAAAACTATAATCATGCAATTTTTCCTCAATTTTTTTTGGGGCCTAGGCGTAGAGCGTATAGTTGCACAGTATATGCTTCTAGTAGCCACCTAAACACAAACCCAGGTCACAAATCCAGACTCCACTAATTATAGCGAATTTATGAATAGTCAAAAAAAAATATAAATTTCACTCAACGATCTTTCCGAAGGTTTATAAGTAGTTTTGTATAAAGTATTTTAGTTTAACAAAGTCTTTTTTATGTTATTTAATTGACCCAATAAATGAAGAAATCCAATTGTTGACAGATCTTGTTGTGAGTGTGTTGGCAGTAAAAATAAAACACTTATTACATCCTCCTGTCCCTCACCCACCTACTAAATCAGCCCTTTTGTCAGCTGTCAGCCACCCCGACTACTAACTGATTGCAAAGCAATAGCCCCACCAACAGAACTTGCAAGTATTAGTAATATTACCACTTTTTTAGAATTTAGATTGCCTACTTAGCGGACGGTTTTTTTTGACAAAATGGGAGCCTGTTCATTAAGTCGCTAGTCTTGTTCCAAAAATCGCAAAGATTGCAAACTTGCCAATAGGTTTTGTGTATGATAAAAGTTTACACTATTTACAGGGTGTTACAAAAATTTCTTACGATTTTAAATGGTCATAATTTTTTTACGGGCCGAATTTTGAATTTACGTAAACGTAGATCGATCCAGTCTTTATGGCAATTTGAATTCAAAACACGATTTTCACCTCGGCCTTGTGGTTCGGGTCCTGCTCTGTAGATGGCTTCTGGATGAGTAAAGCCCAAACCACAGAAGGACCATGAAGGACCAAGCAAAAATCGTGTTTTGAATTTATATATCGAAAATTTCCATCAAAAACTGAGTCGATTTACGTTCACAGAAATTCAAAATTCGACCCGCAATAAATCATGCACAAAACCGATTGACAAAATTAGTATCCTTGCAATTTTTAGAACAAGACTGGCGAATAAGATTTGATAAAAATTTAAAAAATGAGGGTAAAAATCGGTCGAACTCAACTGGGGTCGAACTTGAGGGGTACAGTCGACTCTCGATTTAACATACGGCTGAGGGCGATTTGGCTGGCCTGAATCAAATTAAGGTAAACAGACTCTCGATTTAACATACCCCGATTTAACATACGGCTGAGGGCGATTTGGCTGGCCTGAATCAAATTAAGGTAAACAGACTCTCGATTTAACATACCCCCGATTTAACATACGGCTGAGGGCGATTTGGCTGGCCTGAATCAAATTAAGGTAAACAGACTCTCGATTTAACATACCCCGATTTAACATACGGCTGAGGGCGATTTGGCTGGCCTGAATCAAATTAAGGTAAACAGACTCTCGATTTAACATACCCCGATTTAACATACGGCTGAGGGCGATTTGGTTGGCCTGAATCAAATTAAGGTAAACAGACTCTCGATTTAACATACCCCGATTTAACATACGGCTGAGGCGATTTGGCTGGCCTGAATCAAATTAAGGTAAACAGACTCTCGATTTAACATACCCCCGATTTAACATACGGCTGAGGGCGATTTGGTTGGCCTGAATCAAATTAAGGTAAACAGACTCTCGATTTAACATACCCCGATTTAACATACGGCTGAGGGCGACGGCTGGCCTGAATCAAATTAAGGTAAACAGACTCTCGATTTAACATACCCCGATTTAACATACGGCTGAGGCGATTTGGTTGGCCTGAATCAAATTAGGTAAACAGACTCTCGATTTAACATACGGCTGAGGGCGATTTGGTTGGCCTGAATCAAATTAAGGTAAACAGACTCTCGATTTAACATACGGCTGAGGGCGATTTGGTTGGCCTGAATCAAATTAAGGTAAACAGACTCTCGATTTAACATACGGCTGAGGGCGATTTGGTTGGCCTGAATCAAATTAAGGTAAACAGACTCTCGATTTAACATACGGCTGAGGCGATTTGGTTGGCCTGAATCAAATTAAGGTAAACAGACTCTCGATTTAACATACCCCGATTTAACATACGGCTGAGGGCGATTTGGTTGGCCTGAATCAAATTAAGGTAAACAGACTCTCGATTTAACATACCCCGATTTAACATACGGCTGAGGGCGATTTGGTTGGCCTGAATCAAATTAAGGTAAACAGACTCTGATTTAACATACGGCTGAGGCGATTTGGTTGGCCTGAATCAAATTAAGGTAAACAGACTCTCGATTTAACATACCCGATTTAACATACGGCTGAGGGCGATTTGGTTGGCCTGAATCAAATTAAGGTAAACAGACTCTCGATTTAACATACCCCCGATTTAACATACGGCTGAGGCGATTTGGTTGGCCTGAATCAAATTAAGTAAACAGACTCGATTTAACATACCCCGATTTAACATACGGCTGAGGGCGATTTGGTTGGCCTGAATCAAATTAAGGTAAACAGACTCTCGATTTAACATACCCCGATTTAACATACGGCTGAGGGTTGGTTGGCCTGAATCAAATTAAGGTAAACAGACTCTCGATTTAACATACGGCTGAGGGCGATTTGGTTGGCCTGAATCAAATTAAGGTAAACAGACTCTCGATTTAACATACCCCCGATTTAACATACGGCTGGGCTTGGTCCCGACAAAGAAATCTACACTCGATTTAACATACTGTCAATAAAATTAGAAAAAAATAAATGAGCATTTTGAATTGTAACGTTTTTTGTTGGAAAAATAGTTTGTGTTCAGTTGTGTCATTGTTTTTTGTGGAACTCTCTCATTGGCCGAAATAGATGTCTGAAAGGATGTCCAAAAGAAGGATGTGGAAGCAGCAGCAGAAGACAGCGACTCCGAAATGGTAGAAATCGAAGATGAAGAGCCTGCAGTCACTGACCGAGAAGCAAGCCAAGCATTGAGAATCTTCCAGCGCTATGCCGATACAGTCTCTGATCCTGGCACTCTCAAATTGCTTGATGATGTGGATCTATATTATTATATTATATCTATATATCTCTATATTAGAACGATACAAGAGTATGAAGCAGAAATCAATTCCAGGTTATTTTGCTCCTGAAGAATGATTGACTGCCAGCATCATTGATATTGTCTCGTTTGCCAACATCTTCGTTATTGTTCTGCCTTCCAACATCCTGGTTATTGTTCTTCCTTCCAACATCCGTGATAAATTGCTTTTGGAAATGTTTTGCTGTTAGGAAATTTAATAAAACCTCGATTTAACATACGGCATGTGAAATTAAGGCAAACAGACTCTCGCTTTAACATACCCCCGATTTAACATACCCCACGATTTAACATACGACTTCACTCGGTCCCCAGCCCGTATGTAAAATCGAGAGTCGACTGTATGTGCTTTTATTGAGACTCGAATGTATTTTTGAATTTATATTTTCGGGGCACTTATACCCCACCTCCAGCAGTCAAATAGCTTGGGGGACCAAGGCAACTTTTTTTAAATTTTTTTGAACTTTACTTCATTTGCATAAAAAAATATTCAAAAGTCATTGAAACTGTATATTTACATTTTTAAATCTTTTCTTATGCAAACAAAGTGAAGTTTAAAAAATTTAAAAAAATTGCCTTGGTCCCCCAAGCTATCTGACTGCTGGGGGCAGGGTATAATCGAGTGCTGGGGGTGGTGTATAATTTAGCCCCATTTTTTTATCATCATTTTTGTACTTGAATATAGGAGGGGTGGAATAATTGGTTGACACTTTATTTGCCATTTTTTGATTGTTCTGTCATTTTTTGATGACTGCTTAAACTTATGCCTTTTTTTAAAGCAAAATGCTTTGTTCTTTTTCAGTGTCCATCACACGTTTCAAAATTTAGCTATTTTGTTTGTTGACTAGACTATGCTCACCTCAAGCTAAATATTATATGCAAAATTGTGTGGACAGCTTGAAGAGTGGAAATTGAAGACGGATTGGTTTAGCACCAGTATAGTGACACCACTTCTAGCAGCAAGACTGCTGACCATCTTATTCATTATTATTAATTATAAACAGTTGAGGAGTAGTAGCCACTACTACTTCTCTTTCCTAGCCTATCGGTCTTTCAAAGAGTTATTAGCAGCAAGCAAGCAAAAATCCCCCTTTGCCTTTTGCTTCGAAAAGCCAGTGAGAAAGTTCATTTTTTCTGTCAAAGGAGAAGAAGATAAACATTTACAATAGTGAATGCTTAGGCTGGCCTTGCTTCAAAAAAGTTTTGCCGCATTGGATACACTGAGTTTTTCTATTAATTACAAAATATTCTCATTTTAGAATTCCTCGAAATCTCACGAAAGGTGCCAAGCGAAAGAAAAATAAGGAAGTCGGCCTTGAAATTGAAGAAGCCAGGGATCTTTCCAAGATACAGCGAAGTCTTCAGTCTCAACATCCAGTATCTCATTACCTAGTTGTTACCCATATCTTATATAGTATTTGGCATGTGTGGGTAACGCTTTTTTACTTCGAAGGCCAGAACGGGTCGTAGATAGCGAAATCACTTTTGTCGCTAATACCATCGTGTTCCCCAGAATGTCAGCTTTCGTTTAAAAAAAGAACAGGCGAAAAAAATGAGTTCTAATAGGGGATATACCTATTTTTATGAATGAAGTCATAGCCCCTCATTGAAATACTATAGAGGCGCCGATAGGCGCCTGTGGTCCCTTGTACCGTATATACCAAGGTGCACATAAACATAATAGTAGGAAGCTCTTTTTTCTCTCAGCATTGGAGCAAAAACAAAATCTCCTTCTCCTCCTCCTAAAACTATCATAACTTTGAGTAGATGTGAAGAAAGCCGGATAAAATCATGGCCTTTAAATCTCTTATCTGACATATTTATATGTGCTTGCACAGCCTTTTCTTGGTTGTTTGTTTGGACGTAATTGTTGAATAAATCTTACAATGCTTAGAAATGCTAACGATTTTTAACGAAATTCTCTGAAATATTGGATTTTATTTTGAAATTTTAATGACTTTTTTTTAACTTAACCAAATTCTCTGTAAAAACATGAGTCTTATAGTTATAGCTCCTTATTAAGAACTTTTGAAACAAGTTTTGTCCGTTTTTTACACCCACCTGCTTTTTTAATGTTATGATTTTTTTCTTAAAACAATACAAATCTGTTAAAAAAAAAGTATTAAGACTAACAAGTATATTCTACAGTCGAACCTCGATGTAACGACACCCTTGGGTCCGACACTTTTTTTACCTTGATTTTTGAAGGCTTTGCTAGTTCTGTTTTGACAGTCTGGTCAGGGGTCCGATTATATCCCTTAATTAAAGGCATTGCCCTTAATTTGAAAATTTTGCCTTTAACTTTTTTTGAACATAAAGGCAAATTTTGACGAATGTTATGAAAGTTATGACTACTTTCTTGGGCAGAAAGAGTTGTTGAAAGCAGGAAAGGGGGGGGGAGAAAAATATGTTGTTCGTCAATAAAGTTGTTTTTTGTTGATTTTTGTCGGGTTTGAAGCATAGGGACAACATGCCTTTAAGTTGCCTTTATTTTGGTG
The DNA here is from genome assembly GCA_029231635.1 of Ditylenchus weischeri. Lineage (NCBI taxonomy): Eukaryota > Metazoa > Nematoda > Chromadorea > Rhabditida > Anguinidae > Ditylenchus > Ditylenchus weischeri. Next base: position 16,543 of record JAMRYI010000467.1, on the reverse strand, counting down.
AAAATTCCTTTAAATTGCCTTTATTTTTGACACTAGATGTCTTTATTTTAGAAATTCGCGATCGAACCCCTGAGTCTAGTCCCAAATATCGCAAGGATTCCGATTTTGCCGATCGTTTTTCAAAAAGCTAAATAATTTTGCCTCTAAAAAGCAGTACCTGGATATAAAAGACACCCCTTTTCGAAAATAGGGTGTCGTTGGAGGTTTTGCTTTTTAGAGGCAAAATTATTTAATTTAAAAAAAAACGATCGGCGAAATTGGAATCCTTGCAATATTTGGGACCGGACTGTCAAAACATAACTGACAAAAGCCTTCAAAAATCTAGGTAAAAAAATTTGTCAGACCCGAGGTGGGAACGACTTTTTGGGGTGTCGTTATATCGAGGGTTGACTGTATATAACGAATTTCTGACGATTTTAAGTGCTTTATAATTATTGGAGGTGATGACGGGACGACGGGATCCCGTCCCGTCATTGAATGTTTGCTTATAAAGTGATGTTCATTGTTGTAAAAATGCGTGAATAAATGATTTTTGAAATGGCTGCGTGTGTGCTTAGGGGTAAAGGAAAGGTTGTTAAAGGCTACTGAGTGCAGAAATGATGCGACTAGTGGTAATTTTCCGCTTAAATTGATATTAGCCAAATCCTGAAATTTGTTCGGGATCCCGACGGGATCCCGAATTTTATTTTCCAAAATCCCGACATATTTTTGGCTAAAATTTTTGGCCGTCCCGAAATCCCGCCCGAACCGGTTTCATCGCCTCTAATAATTATGCAGAAATGTTTACAGAATTTTAAAAATTAGCCCCAAAAAAAGATACGGCAATTTAAAGTGGCAGATATATGGAAACGCCCTCAGTATCCCACACTGAAGTAGTTTTTTAGAGAAAAGTTAAAAAGAAAACTAAAATAGAGAGCTAAACTGCACCCCATTAAAAGGGTCTGGCTATGTTCCTCACGCTTGATTTTGCTTTCCCACAACAACAAAAATGTTTTATAAAAAAAATTCAGTCATTTTTAGCGGATTAGATTGAATTAAAGCTGCAACTACTGCTTTTTAGGATTTTGAATAAAAAAAATTGTCAAACATTTTTGAGTACAGTCAAACCTCGATTTAACGAACATTTTCCCAGTCCCCAAGGGGGTTCGTTAAATCAGGTTTGACTGTACAGTCAAACCCCGATATAGTGCGACCCCTGGGGACCAAACGAAATTCGCACTACAGTCAAACCCCGATATAGTGTGACCCCTGGGGACCAAACAAAATTCGCACTACAGTCAAACCCCGATATAGTGCGACCCTGGGACCAAACGAAATTCGCACTACAGTCAAACCCCGATATAGTGCGACCCTGGGGACCAAACAAAATTCGCACTACAGTCAAACCCCGATATAGTGCGACCCCTGGGGACCAAACGAAATTCGCACTACAGTCAAACCCCGATATAGTGTGACCCTGGGGACCAAACAAAATTCGCACTACAGTCAAACCCCGATATAGTGCGACCCTGGGGACCAAACAAAATTCGCACTACAGTCAAACCCCGATATAGTGCGACCCTGGGGACCAAACAAAATTCGCACTACAGTCAAACCCCGATATAGTGCGACCCTGGGGACCAAACGAAATTCGCACTACAGTCAAACCCCGATATAGTGCGACCCTGGGGACCAAACAAAATTCGCACTACAGTCAAACCCCGATATAGTGCGACCCTGGGGACCAAACGAAATTCGCACTACAGTCAAACCCCGATATAGTGCGACCCTGGGGACCAAACGAAATTCGCACTACAGTCAAACCCCGATATAGTGCGACCCTGGGGACCAAACAAAATTCGCACTACAGTCAAACCCCGATATAGTGCGACCCTGGGGACCAAACGAAATTCGCACTACAGTCAAACCCCGATATAGTGCGACCCTGGGGACCAAACAAAATTCGCACTACAGTCAAACCCCGATATAGTGCGACCCTGGGGACCAAACGAAATTCGCACTACAGTCAAACCCCGATATAGTGCGACCCTGGGGACCAAACGAAATTCGCACTACAGTCAAACCCCGATATAGTGACCCTGGGGACCAAACGAAATTCGCACTACAGTCAAACCCCGATATAGTGCGACCCCTGGGGACCAAACGAAATTCGCACTACAGTCAAACCCCGATATAGTGCGACCCTGGGGACCAAACGAAATTCGCACTACAGTCAAACCCCGATATAGTGCGACCCTGGGGACCAAACGAAATTCGCACTACAGTCAAACCCCGATATAGTGCGACCCCTGGGGACCAAACGAAATTCGCACTACAGTCAAACCCCGATATAGTGCGACCCTGGGGACCAAACAAAATTCGCACTATGACGAGACTCGCACTATATCGGGACTCGCACTATCGAGACTTTTAAAGACTTTTGACCAAATGGGTCGAGCTCAAGGTCGCACTATATCGGGGTTTGACTGTATCGTGCTTTTCTAAAAGTTCACGAACATTCGATCTCAAAGGAAACCTCAAACTTTTGAGCCAGCCTAATTGCAGTGCCACCTCTATTGTCCAAAATCAAAAAGGTGGAGGAAGAAAACAAGGTTAATTAATAAACATGATAATTACATGTCCTTGCCTATTCTAATGGCTCTAGTCAATATTATTGTGCTGCTCTTTTTTTTTGTATTAAAATCCTAGGCTTGGCTAGGGGAGATTTGCCGTAAAAAAAGTTTTGAAGTTTTTATAAATATAAAAATTTTGCAACCCATCGGAGGTTGAGCCTTGCAATTGGTTAACCCATTTGGCAAATTTCGTTTTTGGCAAATCTCCCCTAGCCCTAGGCTTTATTCTCGAACACCCACCGCACCAGTTTACCCTGGGTTTTTTAAAAAAATTATTTTGCTTATTTTTCTTTATGCAAATGCTTTTTATACGAAATTGTAAATTTTCAACAAAAGGCAATAAAAACTCAAGAAAAGAAATTTATCGAAAAAAATCAAACTGTTGGATGGGTGTTGCAGAATTGATCCAAATCTTAGATTCAGATAGACGCCTAAATAGATCAAATGGCTAAATAGTTAATTCAAAGCACCTATTATTGGAGTGGAATGCAATCTACTGGCCGGTATTCTGCCAATATTGCACTAAATCACCAAGTAAGTCATGGAATTGGTGGTTGGGAGCAGTGCGTCTCGCACACTTTTGTCCCTGTGCTTGCTGTTGATCCTGCTTGTGCTGCTCCAAATACTTTACATTCAGAGGAGTCTATTGCTCAACTCTTTTGAAATGGCTAAGCTACCCTGTGCAAATGGTAGTGTACATAATGTGCCGGCTGAACCCAAGGATTCAAACGTGGATGACGTGGTCTTGCTAGACTACAAACACAGGTTGGATACTTGGAAAAGGTGTTGAAACTCAGAAGACATGCCAGTTACCGTATATGCTCGGATTAAACCCCAAGTCTGTTTTCTAGGAACGAGTCAACAACACTCCTCACCCCCACTCGGGTGAAAAATTTCAGATTCCGTCTTTAAGATTTGGTTGACACCCGAAAATCCGAAAATAGACCTAAATTTTTCCCATTTTCGATAGTTGCAAAAATCTTAACCCTAAAATTGCGGCAAGGTTTTTTTAGAGCACAGCAAACTTTGCGTTTTTTCTCGATAAACTGCAAAACATTCACCGTTTTTGTTTGTTGTTTGTTTGTATTTATCTTTAAATAGTGGACGCGGTTCTAGTGCAGAATGAAAAATCTGAAATCACAAATACAAAAAGAGCACGAAAAACTGATACACAGTAGACGCTCGTTATAAAAACAGCAAAAAATGGGGGCAAAAGCTGTCTTTATAACGAGCATCCAGAATAGCAGAATAGTCGTCCAAAATATGCCTTGGTTTCCCCTGTTGTTTTTTCTTGAAAACACCTTGGTCCCCCCTGTTATTTTTTCTTGAAAACACCTTGGTCCCTGCCCTGTTTATCATGGTTATGGTAACACTGTGATTATGGTTATCATGGTATTATCATAGTTAACATAATAACCTTAAACATCATCACATGTGAAACAACAGGGGGGACCAAGCTGTTTTTCAAGATAAAACAACAGGGGGACCAAGGCATATTTTGGACGACTATTCTGCGGAACTTGTTCGGAAAGAGGGCCGCATTTTTGAAAGTTAATTAATATATGCATTTTGCATTTAAATATGCATTGTTTTTCGACGCATTTTGTTATTAAAGTAGAACATTTATTTTTCGTACATTATTATGTCTTTTTTATTGTCCTCGACTGCTGATTTTTATAATCATGGCACTTTGCTTTTTTAGATCCCTGGACGTGCTCAAGGGCTTAAATCTGCGTGGCTTCTTTCGTTTTCTTGATTCCAAATGCGATGCTGAATTCGTTGAGTGGCTGCAAGCAGTTGGTCTTCTTCATTCGAAACGTGTGTGTCCTTCCTGTGGCGAGCTAATGAAATTCTACAAGCAAGATCCACGTGGGAATGGCAAAATGGTTTTTTTGTGGCGAGGCATGAAGATGTTGACACGGCCTGACGCTCTTTATTGGTTGTGGAAACATGTTTGTGAAGTATTCGTGTGTGTTGATGGCGAGATTACTATTCGCCAAGTTTTTGACTGTGGATGGGAATACGATGTATTCGAAGAGTAATAAAGGTTTTTAAATGATATGGCTTGCCTAACTGGGCTTTGTTTAATTGTTCAAAAATGCGGCCCTCTTTCCGAACAAGTTTCATTCTGCACTAGCGCTGGATGCTCGTTATAAGGACAGCTTTTGGCCCCATTTTTGCTGTTTTTATAAGCGTCTACTTTGTATCAGTTTTTCGTGCTCTTTTTGTATTTGTGATTTCAGATTTTTTTTACGCAAAAAATTAGATTTTAATACATTTAAAAATAGGTGCAAAATTATTCATTTAAAAGCAGAGCCGATTCTGGCTGAACCTTGATACTTTCCCTTTTTGTCAAGTTTTGTTAAAAAGACTGGCTTCAAATGTTTATTTTTAGAAGTCTTTACAATCACAAACAGTTGACCATCCAACTATTGAACAACAAAGCTAATTTATCCAAACAGACTAAACAGGAATCCCACCACCCACCCAACTATCTAATAATTGGAGTAAGGAAGGGTGGGACCCGAGCCTTGCTTCAAACTATAGCTCTGCATCCAGACGTCAAAGTGGCCAAAAAAGAGGTGCACTTCTTCGATCGGGACCAAAAATACAACCTTGGAAAGCAGTGGTACAGTCAGCAAATGCCTCCATCAACATCTCAGCAGGCAGATTTTTGACAAGAACTAATATAAAAACTTTTGAAAACTATGAAATTTTAGGTGGTTATTGAAAAGACTCCAGCCTACTTCACATCTCCGAAAGCACCTGCACGAGTGCACAGTCTTAATGCCCAAATGAAACTAATTTTGATTGTCAGAGATCCAGTGGTCAGACTAATCAGCGATTTTACTCAGGTTCCAATTTGGTTTTGATATAGTTTTCTGGGTTTTACCCAAATGGTCACAAATTCTAAAATTGCAACTGAATTTGCTGCCACAACATCAAGGGCCAATGCCACTATTAAAAAATTGAAAAGCAAAAGTTTTGAACAACACTAACATCTAAAAAGTTGGAAATAAAACTGGAAATAAAAAATTGAATTTTTGGCGCTAGTATAGAATGCCAACCCCACCAAAAATCAGACCTTCTAAAAATCGTTGTGAAACCAAACGAAACCAATCGAAACCACCCGTACAGTCAAACCACTCGATAACGGCACCTTCTCTATAATGGCACTTTTTTAGACAATAAAGGAATAAGACGTTCTCTATATCAGCACCTTTCTATAACGGTACCCCTATGCCGGTCCCAAAGGGTGCCGTTATAGAGAGGTTTGACTGTATTTTAATGTTAGGAAAAAGGATAGGAACAGTATTTTAACAGATATTTACGCGAAAAAAAGTGTACTTGTGAAATTTGTGGGAAAATTCTTTTCAGAATTATTGATCAATTTTTGGACATTTGTCCAAAAATCGATCAAACGCCCCTACGCCACACAGACTTTTTTAAAAATTTTCATGAAAATTAAAAAAATCAAATAGTGGTGTTGCGCCCAGTTGTTAAAAGCAGAAAAATGGCCGAATAAATGCATGGGAGTTTTTAGGATAAACAATAAGTATAAATTTTGCAACTTTTTCCAATTTTCTATTCTTCCAGGTCTACTACAACAAACTAGAGCTCAACAAAACCCAAGTGGACTTCAAAAAAGCTGTTTTGCAAGCGAATTCCAGTAGTCTAAATTATGCCTACAAGCCTGTGCGAAACTCACTGTACGATGTGCATTTGGCCAGATGGCTGCAATATTTCCCAATAAGCCAAGTTTTGGTTCTGGACGGCGACAATTTTATTCGCCATCCACTCAAACAGGTCCAAATGACTTGAATTTTCCGGTCAATTCTGGCTAAACCGTTTCAATTGCAGGTGCGTCTAACCGAAAAATTCCTGAACCTGGAGCCCAAAATCAGAGATGACCAGCTAGTGTTCAATGAACGCAAAGGCTTCTACTGCTTCAGAAAGAAACAGAAAAGGGTAGCCAGATGTCTGGGCCAAACCAAAGGCAGGGTTCAAGTGCCTGTGGATAATAAATTTCAAAGGCTACTGGCTAGACAATTTGGTCCACACAATCAACGATTTTTTGCCCAAATCAACAAAAGTTTTCCTTTGTGGGGCACTTGAATGTTAGAAAAAAATACACTAGTTTTAGTCTATAGAGCACGAGCTTTTTCATAGATTATGATGTTAGTAAATGCTACGGGTTCGGAATTAAATGTAAAATAATATGTAAATAAATATTTTACATAGAAAGACGCTTACATGCTACAACAAAAGTATTTTTGGTAGGAGTACACTTCCTCAGCGAAGCCAAAACCTCGTTTTTGGGGCCGTGAGAATGTTTTAGGCACTAAAAACTATAGAAAAGACGAAAAAACACTGGGAAGACTCATTTTCTGGAGAAGAAAACAATTAAAACGCTGGTCAACTTCTTAAAATGACCTCATACGTGTTTGGAGCCAGATGCTGACTTATCCAAAATAATCCATCTAAGTTCAATATGTGATTTGAGAGGGTGGCTCTTATTAGAGGAAATATGGTAGTACCTTTATTCAAGCAAAAAACATAACAATTCAATTAAAGTCAGCCATAAATACATCAAATTAATAAAAGAATTAAACTGTATTGTTTTATTTCCTTTGTTGTTGCGGTGGGGAATCGGACAGAAATGACAAGGGATTGACAGGTGGTAGCATATAGTTAACTAGAGTTAATTGTACGGTTATCTGCAGTTAACTGTTTTTAACTTACCGAATTTCGGTGAGTTACACAGTTATTGGTAATTAACCGTGGTAACTTACCGTCTCCTAACCCTAGTGAAAACGCATAAAAATGTGGTGTAACATGGGCTCCACCCACAGGGAGTTTCTGTACTCCTGTTTTTATTTCCTTCCATTTTTTTGGAAAACTTTCCGCATTTTTTCTGTCCGGAAAGTTTTCCGGAAATTTTTAACCCTAGTCCGAACCACTTCACTGAATCTTCTGGAATAGGCTCCTCCGATGGATTATTCAAAAAAACCAAGGTGACCAAGCCGAATCGCCGACGCCATATACTCAATCGATCCTAATGACGATATCAATACTTGATTTATTAGAATTTGCATTGTTAACCAAATCATTTTATAACTCACGTTTTTTCCAAAATACAAAAAGATTAAGAAGTAGTACAATATTCAGCGGCAAGAAATTTAAAAAATTTCCCATAACTAAAATTAGCTTTTAAAAAATGAGGCTTGCAAAAATAATAAGTTTAGTAAAGGTGAAAAGTTAAAGAATTTCTAAAAAATTACACGATGAAGAAGTTTCATGAAAATCAATGATTATATACACATTCAGCACAAACAAGGGGACCCTGATTGTGACCTGGGTATTTCTCAATGAATTTTTTTTATGAGCGTATTCTTGTAGAACGTACCCAAATCCCATGTGCATTTGGCTTCCCTGAAAGTCAACAAAAAAATTGAGTGACCCATGGTCCATCGGTCAGTTACCGTATTTCCTCTAATTAACGCTCCCCCTTGATTCAAAATCTTGTTTTTGGCATTGCGTTTTTGACCCACTTTTTGGTCACTTCTCTCAGGCAAGTTACCGCCCATATTGTGGCCAGAAAGATGAGCTATTAAATGGTTGGTAACTTGTCTGAGAGAAGTGATCAAAAAGTGGGTCAAAAACACAATGCCAAAAACACGATTTTGAATCAAGGGGGGGTGCGTTAATTAGAGGAAATACGGTATAAAAAACCATGATACGGGTATCGAGGTGTTTTTAGAACTTTGAGTGAAAGTTGCACCGCTTTTTGTGCACCTTTAGAGCTGGGGAGCCAGATTTTTCAGGAACTTGGGCATGCTCTACAAGAATACGCGCATAAAAAAATCAACGAAAAATCCCCAGGTCACAGGCCGCAGTTGACTGTGGTCAGGGTCCCTCCCTTGTAAGATACAACTTATCCATCAGCTTCTTTAATCCAGCTCAATGGGATGTTCTATGTGGTAGTCATATCTGAATAAAAGACTGTTTTCAAAAATTTCCTGAGAAATCATCCATACGTTGCTGGAGTGTAGACACGAAAAATAGGCAATATAGTTTTGTGCTCGCCCACATCGGAATTACAATAATGAAGCACTTTTATATAAAACTCGGGTCGATTTCTAATTCCAGGAATCCAATCTTGATCAGAAGCACAGCCCTGAAACTCGTTAGCTTTTGATATCAGAACCAGATCGAATTATGCTTACCTCCACCATGAAGACTCCAGACTCATCTTCAACCACGGTAAAGCCCACTTTGTCATCAGGGTCGAGAGGGTTTTTCACATCCATCTAATGTTTTAACAATATTAATAACAAGTGAATTTAAATTGACCAATAAATAAATTTACAAACCAAACTCACGTTCTGAGGGCTATCCAAGTCATAACTGAAAATCCAGTACAATCATACATCGATAACTTGGAATCCCGCTAACTAGGCACCTCGATAACTAGGCACCCTAATGCAAGTCCTATGGGGTTCGCAGTTATCGAAGTTTGACTGTAGCAGACAAGATTGTGACAACAAAAATTATTCTGTTAAGACTTACACACTGACAACAGAATTGAGAACCCTTGACTGGTTCTTATTGCATACAAGACGACCAGTCGCCTTTAAAACTTATATTTATATAACGGCAGAAAATTTGAAACCTATAATTACCCAAACGCATTCAGTGTTGCCCAAAACAACATTGTGGAAAAATGCAGATGCAAAAATAGCAATAGAAAAAGCAAAAAAATTAAAATAAAGGCCCATTTTAAAATTTGTAAAGAACCAATAAAGAAATAACCAAATCAATATGTGTGAAAGAGCGTGGGAGTCGTATTAAAAATATGGAAGATCCGATTTGAACAGCCGATGTGAGTCACCTAACCATCATCATTTATCCCTTACATCAACAAAATTTGGTGAGCTAGTTTCTTTCACCAAAATTAATCCACGATTAAAATACGACACACTAGCAAAAGAATAAAACAACGGAAATTGACCCCATAAAAACTAGGGTCATCCACAGTGTACCAACTACCCTTTATTCAATTTATGCACACACAACAATAACATTCATTCAAAAACAATGCAAATAATTTAGGATATTTTTATAGGACACATTCTTTTCTCCACACAAAATTCTACTCGATGATGTTGCCAATCATCTGGCTCACAGTCTGATCAGTGGATCTAAAAATCAAACCATTTTAAATTGCTGCCAAAACCCACAAGTGAAAGTTTACCTCACAACAATATTCATAGTCACCGTTTGGTCTACCGGATCCAAGGCTATGCGTATCCTGCACAATATTTCGGTTCCATCGCGGAAGACACCAGACAGCAGCAAGGAGTGTGCAGACTTCCCCTCTGGAACCTTTTCCGTCCGATCACAAGGGCCAAGTCCAATAAAGTTCAGAAGATTGGTGACAGCATCTCCAAATAATCAGACTAACATGTATACATGAAGAAAAAACCCACCTGCAAGCGTGTTGACCGTTGAAAGACCATAAGTTTCATCAACTTCATTTTCATTCGTCAATTGCTCCCATGCTGTGTTAAAGGATCCTTTTGGCGGAGTTGGAAGAACATAATCGACGACACCGAGCTCAATCGATTCCAGCTAAATTGAACAATTTTCAACTGAATATTTTAGCCATATGAAAAAATACCGAATATTCGTCACTATAGTGATCATCTGACTCTGGCTCACCTGTCTAAAGTACACAATTAGTCCTCCACACCTGAACTTCTAATAATTTTACCGTAGGATCAACATCTTTGACCTGGAATTTCAGTGTAGCATTGAATGATCCTGTTATTTGACCATCCTCCGGCATCGTGAGCAAAACATATGTGGTACCTGAAAAAACTACTCTCAAAACCACAAAATAAAGAAAAAAAGACTAACCAGGCTGGGCGTAAGGTAACGAAGCAAGAGGCAACACTTTTTCTACATTCCAAGCAGCTCCATCAGTTGGCTCCACGGACACATACACATTTTCTAGCAATTGGTCATTGAGAGTATTGCGGCAGTCGAACTAAAAGCTACATGTCAGATTCATTACAACACATCACCATTCAAAAATACCTGAAGCAAAACATTGTCTGAAAAAATGTGTTTGACACACGACACGTTGTATTCAGTGACCGATTCTGTAAGCTCTACACTCTTCGAAGACTTGAACAAGGGACCCAAACCAGTCAGCTCAGGAATAGCAGATATTTGTTCTACAAACACCAATCTAGAGAGCACAAGTTTAGCAAAATAGACTTACGGGCATATATCTCTTGACGAGAGGCCTTGGTCTTCTCTTCTTTCTTGACGGGAGCTTCTACTGACAGTGCTGATTTCTTGGACTCATTGGTGGTAATAGGCTGTGTAGACAGAGGCACTTGCTTTATATCGAAGGACTTCTCATAGTCCCCATTGCACACATACTGATCTAAAGCACGCTCCAAGCCAATTACAGAAACCTGAATTAAAATGCTAGAAGATTTTGAAACACAAATTTTTTGGTTACCTTCAGGGTATTCAAGACGTACTCAGTAATAATGGAGGAATCACCAGTACGCAGAACAGCAAGATAGAAAGTGGCTCGATCACGCACCTCATCATCAGTGTCCAAAAGGCAGCGCTTCAGCAGGACTTCAATGCTGTGCCGCAACTGAATGCACTCGGCACCAAACTTGGCTAATGCTGTGACTGCTGCAGCTCGGACCTGAAGTTAATATGTTGCGAGATGTTACTAAAAAACATGAACGATATGTTAAGCCTTAGCAAATGTCTCAGAAACGCTTCAGCGATAATCATAAAGACACTCAAAGAGAGACCTTCAGAGGCCTTTTTTTTTCCTCATTGACAACACTACCATTAATTTGTATGACAGAGTGGCAATTATTAAACAAACCTGAGTAGATTCCAGGATCACCCTATTGTAAATGAATCGAATGTAACGAGCAGGATTTTGAGTTGTTGGTCCCTCCCTTCCAAGCAGATGCAATACCTAGAACGCAAAATTAACTTTAAATCCCTTTAAAATTGGGTCAATTTCACTCACTCTTGTTGCCAAAGCCGAATGCTCACAGTCTTCAATGAATTCACACAAGTGGGACAGGCCTAAACTAAACAACATTACACAAGGGTGTCTTTTAAATAAATTCATTCACAAACCGAGATCTTTGGCGGCAGGATTATCGTCTACGATTGTCTGAAGAAGCACAGCATATAAATGAATTTGTAAAGGGCAAGAAACTCACAATAATCGTATCAACAATAGCCTTCTTGTATTCAAAACCCCTTCATCCCTCAGCATAGACGCCAGAAAGTTCATCATTGTAGCGTGCTTTCGTGGGTAACGACTGCACAGAGAACGGATAGCTTCAATGACCACAATCTACGAGAATTAAAGGTCAAGAGAAGCAGACTTCATACAAATACCTTGAATTCATCACTGATCTCATTCACAAAGGTACCTATTTGCTTCATAAGTCGCTCGATGGAGGCTTCTGCACCGGTCTTCAGCAAAGTTGTTATAGCTAGAGTAGCAATGGAGCGGTTTTGATCAGTGATAAGCGTCTCCAGATCAACATTGCAAGAGATCACAGCCTGAGGATAATTGATGGAAATCCTAAAATCAGACATATAAAATTTTGCACAAAACTTACAGGCGAAAAAATCTACTTGTTTAGTGTCCTGACAGCAGCGAAACGAAGAGCAGGCTTGGGGGAAGAGCAGAACAACTGAAGAACACTGACTGCGGATGCCAATTCGCCGCTAAAATGTTTTATAACAATCTGCAAATCAAAAGGATTGAGATCGCACCTGGAAATACGAGGAAGTTTGACGATGGCAGAGGCAGCTTCATAGATGACCATCTCGTTCTTGTGACGCAGGCACGACTCAATAAAGGCAAAGGGGTCCTGTCTGATCTGAATCATGGAATCAAATTGTGATTTATTAGGCACTCAAAAAACCCTTACCCAGATTCATCCTCTTCTACCAGCTTTGAAGCAATACGGATCAGATAGCAAATTGCATGAGGAGATCGGAGACCAGATTTGCTAAACTTCTGCACAAGCTTGGTGATAGCCAACCGATCGCTGCTGCGAATATTGTAGAGTAGACCTAGAGCGTGATATTGAACCATGTGATTGTCGGAAGAAACAGCTTCTTGTACTTCATTGACCCAGCGGCGCACAACATCTGGACTCTTTTTCATCAAATGCAGAGAGGACACCAAGGCAGCAGAAGAAACAGCTGGTAGCTTGTCGACAATAGCCTAGAAATTATTACCACTGCAGAACGAGCTTATCAACTGCATTATAGCTAGAAATCACCTGTTTCATGTAGCGCTCAATAGCCTGAAGCATCCCACTGTCTGTGATGCGGCAAAGGGCCCGAATAGCTGAAGGTCTGTAGACATCCTCTCTTCCAGTCATGTCCTTAGTCAAGCTGAAAGTTGGCAAATTTTAAAAAGGATTTTGAGCATAAAGGTTACCTGCTAGTAACAATAATAACATCACTGGAAATATTGGACAACTCTTTGATGGCCAAATATACTAACAGACGAAGAGTAACATCTTTTGCTTGCCACAGCTTGGTGATTGCGAAAAATGTGTCGGTTGCTTCCGTCTTGCCGATTGTTTCACCGTGTTGCAGCAACCAGAGCACTGCAAATTTCAGAATATAGCTACGGAATTTGTTATGATTAAACGGTAGGACATACGTTTGCAGAGAACAGGAGCACATTTTCGAGGATTAACTGGCGTGTCATTGAAGATTCGAGTCTAGATAGATAAGGGTACATACTATTTTAGCTTGACACAAAAATTGGTCTACCTCCTGGACAACTGTGCTCTTATCGAGACCGGCAAAAGGATTGGCAGCAGCCGCTTCATCATCTTTCTTGTCCTTTCTCATTTTTACAATTGGATATTTGGGTTCTCTGCAATTTGACTTACAAGTTAATTACTTCTTGAACGCACTCCAGTTATGCACAGTTACGCAACAAATTTTTACGGGTTTTGATGGGATGTCTAGTTAGTTTTTCATTGCTCTTGTAAAACGCGTGGCGCAATGAGACTTGAACACGGAAGAATACATTCGTGCAAGGATGAAGGTTTTTTTGAGCGGAGTAATATGTGATTTTAAAATGATTTTAAAATAATTTTGAACTTTTTGTAAACGGTTGATATTACGGCTCACCAATTCTTGAAAAAAGTTTGTACTTCGGCAAATCAAAAATTTTATGAAATCATAAAACGTTTCATGGTGCGTGGCGGAGGGCTACCTCTCAGATTGAAGTACAGGGTGGCGCAAGAAATTCGCCCGATTTCAAACATCCATAACTTTTTGTTCTGACACAATTTCGAAATTCTGTAAACGCAGAACACCTTAGAATTACGGGCGCTTTCATTTATCAAAGCTATCAAAAACAATTTTGAAAATTTTTGACTTTTTTGCCTTGGTCCCCCCTTTGGTCCAAAATTAGATTTAGAAAATGTCGAAAATCTAATTTTGGACCAAAGGGGGGACCAAAGCAAAAAAGTCAAAAATTATCGAAATTTTTTTTGATACCAAATGAAAGCGCCCGTAATTCTAAGGTGTTCTGCGTTTACAGAATTTCGAAATCGTATCAGAACAAAAAGTTATGGATGTTTGAAATCGGGCGAATTTCTTGCGCCACCGTACATTCCTCTCAATTTCTCAAGTTAAAATCCACCCATTAAGAACATATTTATTTTTTGTGTTTTCTAGGGCCAAATTTTAACCACAGTCTGGCTATGATAGACATGACTGGGGTTGTCGACTCGCCGAAATTTTCGACCCGACGCGTCGAGTCGAAGTTCGAAAGCCGAATTTTTCTCGACTTTCGACGTGAAAAGTCGAAATCGACGCGTCGAGTCGACAACCCCAGGCATGACTTTCCTCATCAAACTAAATTTTGAAAAAGTAAAATAAGGTCTTTTTGGGGATAACATTGAGTCGTTTGTTTGTAGCAGCAGGGTACTTGGTAGCAGGATCGAAATCCGTGTAAATTTCAGTTTTTAGAATTCAAAATTTTTTGACAATTCCGGTTCATTTTCTAAAATCCTAAATCCGGCATTTCAGTTTCAAAATCACGAAAAAATATATTGACTAAAACTAGTTCTTAGTTGTTGTCAAAGTGGCAATTTTCTTACAGCCAGAAACAAAAAATTTCTAAAATAGAGTAATCTTTGAAAATTTTACCAACTCAACGAAAATTTTACCAATCCCATTTTTTCTGCAAATTGAACCCTCTTTTGATCAACAGTGGTGAAAATATTTTCTAGGCAATCTCTTATCTTGTTAGTTGTAAATATTTACGACAAACATTGACCTATAAATATTTACGTGATTGGCCAGTCTTATAAACTACTGGTAAAAAATAATTGAATTCACTTTTTCTCGACAAAATTTTGCAGTTAAATTGCAAAAACTTATTTAGATGGCTTTATTAATGATAATCTTTTTTGTTGCTGCACTATTTTTTCTGTTTCTCCTCAAAAGATTGATAGGAATTCAAAGTTTGGCAGATGCTAAGGTATGCATGTTCATTGGCCTGTATACGCCCATTAAATCCACATACAATTTAGAAAATTTTCTCCGACCTATTGTCAAATCGTCAAGCCTTCTTTTCCACCATTTTTCAGGTACAGTCGAGTTCCGATAATCAGGCATCCCCACACTTTGGACAATATTTTTGATGGTCCAATATTTCTGATTATTGAAATTTTTGTCAGTTTTCTCTGGTCAGTCTAGTCCTAACATTGAAAAATTTCAATTTTGACTACTTTATTTATTATAGTGCAGGTGCATAACTGAAATCAGAAAACGTGTTTGTGGCTCAAATTTTCAAAAATTAGAATTATTCGCATAAAAATTAGAGGTGTGCACGGGATCCTGATCCCAAGGATTTCGGTGGAAAATCCCGATCCCGAATCCCTCCCGATCGATTTTGAAAATCCCGATTCCGAAAATTGCCAAATCCCGAATACAGCTAACTCTCACTATACAGTTAACTCTCACTATACAGTTAACTCTCACTATACAGTTAACTCTCACTATACAGTTAACTCTCGCGGTATATTCAAATCTCGCTATACAGTCAACTCTCGCTTTACAGTCAACTCTCGCTATACAGTGAACTCTCGCTTTACAGTCAACTCTCACTATACAGTCAACTCTCACTATACAGTTAACTCTCGCGGTATATTGAAATCTCGCTATACAGTCAACTCTCGCTTTACAGTCAACTCTCGCTATACAGTCAACTCTCGCTTTACAGTCAACTCTCGCTATACAGTCAACTCTCGCTTTACAGTCAACTCTCGCTATACAGTCAACTCTCGCTATACAGTCAATTCTCGCGGTATATTCAAATCTCGCTATGGTGCGACTTTCGGTATACAGTCGAATCTCTCATTAAATGGGTATGCCCACGCTTTAAGGGTGGTGCCCGCCAATTAATTTTTTTTTCGTAATCATTGGAATTCTGTACAGGTTCTTCAACTTGGTTTCTAAGAAAATCATACATAAAATTAAATTTTAGACCTTGTTTTATTAGAAACCAAGTTAAATCCGTACAGAAGTCCAATGACTACGAAAAAATTTGAATGGCGGGCACCATCTTAACACTCCCATTAACATACACCTCTTATTAACATACAGCTAGCACGGTCCCGATCAAATAGTACGCTCTCTGATTAACATACATTAGTGCAAATTTGAAAAAAAATCATTTTTTTTTAATTTGCGACAACTGTCATCATTCAAATTTGCGGAAGTTTTGTAAATCGGTAGAACGTAGCTCGTTTTTTGGTCTTTTTTCTGCTGTATTTGTTTGTGATGTATTAATGTCTACGTAGTTTTCGCATGTATGTGTAGCTACTTTTGTG